>APFE031461104.1:0-18559 GCA_000404065.3 Pinus taeda
TGACCTACAAAAGGCTGCAACCTTCTTTTCTTCAGGGACCATGTTTCATCAATTTTCAGACTGGATCCATAAGTACAAAACAATCACTGCTGCAATACAATCATCCACTTATACTTGCATCATAAATCTCTAAATCACCCAATACTGAATCACTGAAACCTTGTCATCAAAAGCACAGAACGCAAACCAAAACCCAGAACTTTGCAACAACCGGTAGAATCAACAGTAACCTAAAATACCAAATCTCATAATGCATACGCTACTTTACTATACCAAAACCGCGTGTATATGCACTTTCACCTCATACAACCCGCGTACAGATCTAAAGATGATTACTTGTGCCTTCGTTGTTATATCAACCCAATCCAAGCAGCACAAACCGATAACCAGCAATACTAGATCTTCGCACTTCGTCGGATCTTCATTCCTTGCTCACATCTTTGCCTAATGATCTTCTCCTTATATAGGTTAGGCTTCTCTTAATACCATGGTCCAAAACCATGTAGCAACAATACCATGAACCCAATACTTGGGGTCGTCACCTTGGACCAAATACTATGGACCAAATACCACGGACCAAAACCATGATTTCCAACATGTACGCGCCTTTACACTTATTAACCCGTGTGTATACGCGTACACTCCTTCTGCTTCGCTAACCCGTGTATATACGCTCTTTCTTCATGGTCAACCTGTGTATATCTCTCTATTTACCTACTGCACTATGATCTGTTCTCTGAGTGAGTTGCTATCACCTGTATCATTCCTCTGAGTGAGTTGCCATCAAGGACAACACCTGAATCATAATGCCAACAGGATGAGAAGGGGGGGCCCAAGAAGGTATATGAGTTGATTGGTTGGGGTGGTAATAAGTTTGGGATGTCCCTTGCACCCCTTGCTAGTAAGGTCTATATGTATGCGGCCTCCTTTGGTTTAGGAAGTAGAGTGGTTCAGTGGCTCCCTCGGCCCCTTGGTACATGGCTTTAAGTCTGGGCAAGGTTGGGCATTGCTTTCTAGGGTGGTCTTCCTCACAAATGAAACATACCTCCACTGATTTCAATGGACACTCATTCTTAGGATGCTTCCTTGTGCATCTGGGACAAAAGATGGCCAAATCCCTCTCAGCTTCCTCTTTCTTCTGTTGGATTCAAAAAGTATCTAGTTGCATGGCAATGGTCTGTCTCATCTCACTTTTAAGGTCTTCCATTTGATTTGTAAACTCATGTTTGGAGAAGGTGGCACTGGCTGAAAGAGGATTCCCCCTACCTCTTTTCTGGGCTGCCCTAGAGTGGTTTTTAAACATAGTCTTTATGTCCTCATAAGGTAGTTGGTAGATGTCTCTGCCGGCTAGTAAATGGAGGGTATCTAGAAGGTCTTGAGGGACTCCTCAGAGCAGAACCAGCTTCATAGATTCAGGGTCAAGTGTGCACCTATCCCTTTTATAACTAAGTTGGAACCTTTCTTCGTAGTCTTCTAAAGATTCATCACTTCCCATGGTCATTCAAAAGATTTCTCCCTTCGTTTCCTTTGACCTACAGTAGTCCCGGTATTTGTTGTTAAATGCTTGCTGCATTTGAGCCCAAGTGGTGATATTGTTTCCAAGTAACCCCATGAACCAGCGTAGGGCTGCATCCTTGAGGGTAGAGGGAAAGAGTTTCAACTTTTGCTCGTCATCTACATAGTCATAAGTTCGGCAAAGGACAACAAGCTCAAACAAGAAGGTATCAGGGTCTTCAGTGGTCAATCCATGGAAGTGAGGTAAGGCTGAGGGACTTATGCTTTTCATTTTCATGTCCCCATTGGTCTCTCGGATGGGGAAGGCACCTTCTATTCTCTCCTCATCTCCAACACCGTTTTTGTGTTCATCCATGGTCTCAAGAGGAATGTTTTCTTGCTCTTCTTCTGTGATAGGATCTTCATATATCTCTAGAGGTTCACCTATAGGTTCTTCTGGATCACTGCCACCGAATAAGAGAGAAGGGTGACTCAGTGATGTGGTGGGGGTGTTGAGTATGAATTTTTCGGTACTCTCTCTGTTCCTACGAGGCATGAAATGAAATATTTTGGGTTGCTCTCTTGTTTTTTTCTGCTTGTACCTGCAAAGCTGAAATAGATTGAACTGCAACTAACTAAAATCTATCTTGCTGAAATGAAAATGCGGAATTGAAATGAAAGCAGGAAAGGACTAATCTATTTTGCTGAAATGAAATTGCAGGAATGAAATGCTAAGCTACGCTTGCAAAATTGAAATGCTAATCTAGGAAAGCAGGAAATGTCTAATTTACTTTTGTGGAAATGAAATTGCGGAATGGAAATAAAACAACTACTCTACTCTTGCTGAAATAAACTACTTAGCAAAAGGTTGTAGTAGAAAATAGAAGAAAAGTGGAAATCACAAATACTTTGACGCTTTCCTAGCAATGGCACCAAAAAGATGGTGGGATCCAGTATTGCAACAATAATGCTGCAACTCTTGGGACTCCCTTCTTTACTTTTATCAGCTCGGTAGTTCGTAACAAACTTTGAAGCGGCGGTGCTATATGCACAAGTACTAGCTCTTGTCACGGTTGTCACTTGATCAGCTGGCACAAGTCTGCTAGGAGCTTAAGCCAACTTCTATGAGCTCTTAGAAGAAGCTTTTAACTGTGATGGATGAAAGCTAACTCAAAAAGAACCTAGAAGCTGAAAGGAAATGCAAACCCTAGCGAACCCTAGTTTTACTGGCTAACCTTACTGGTGCAAGAAAAGAGATGAAAGCGGTGGAAATGGATGCAATTGACTTTTAGAAAGGTAAAATGCATGTGAATAAGCTACTTCTGTAGTAAAATTTGGAAAAAACATCTTTTTTTATTTTTGAGTAAGTTGTCAAAATTATTACGCATGTGCTTTAACTGTTTTTGCCTGTGCAGAGGTTGATTGGTGAAAGGAAATGCTTGTAGGAGGTTGGGAAGGTGAGACGAGGGCCTAAGGGGTCCCTAGCACCCTTCCAGAGAGCTTCAAAATGATCGGATCTCAAGAAACCTCTTTCGTGAGCTTCTACGGGAAGTCTGCAAGGGTTCTACAGGATGTTCTGTAGCTTCTACAGGATGTTCCGAAAGGGAATTTTGGAGGGTTGATGGTGGAAGAAAGGTGAAGAATTGGGTATGGAGGTGAGACAAGGGTATGAGGAGGTCTAGGACTTGGTGAATGAGGATGAGGAGTGGTTAAGGTGATTGGGTTGGTTCGAAGATAGGAGAAGCAATGTTGCGCAAGAATGTAGGAATTAGGGCAAAGTGAGGGAATGTGGCAGATGAGAGGCAAGGATCTGAGTTAGAGGACGAAGCAGGTTGCATTGATGGGGTAAGGGTAGGGGAGGAGGTATCACAGGTGCTCTGCACGTTATTTTCCAAACTATTCAAACGAAGACTAGGAAAACCAAAGATCTAGCTACTTTAACCTAATTTTGACCTAATTACCAAAAATCATGATGGACAAAAATTTATTGGCAGAAAATCATGTAAGACAACTAGGAAAACCAAGAAAGAATGGATCTAAGCATGTAATCACAACTGGTACCACTTTTGCAACTAAGAATCTAACACTAGAAATTGCATGAAGAAGCAAGAACAATGTTTTTATGGTAGCAAGGACACCTTAGTCTCAGCTCATGGTCTCAAGGAGGGAGAGGTGAGATCAAGGGTTGCTTGATGGCCTTTCTCAAAGATATTTTCTATTACCAACCTGTTAAATCACTTGAAACATGAACAATTATTTCAATCATTGAGAATGAACTAAGTAACCAAGCAAGATTGTAACCTACTAGCAGAAATTATTTGAAGTTAGAAAAAACATATAATAGTACACAGAGGAGGTCCTAGCACTTGGGTTGGGCCCAACCCCAAGAGCTACGTGCTCCTAAGAAGAATCTCAGAGCTAAAGCAAAATGAAACTGATCTCCATTATTCAGAAAATGACCATGTCACAAAAATGTTTACAGCAAAAGCTCCAAAAATGAGCAAAAACAGAGCAGCACTAGAGTGCAAAATACAAATGTTCCAAAAAAAAAATTAAACTATGAAGGCTGGAAGCCTCCCTTCTTATACACTACGAGGACCTCCAACAACCCTCCTTAACTCAAGGGGCTTGGCTGCTCAAATTGCAAGTAATCAGTCACTTTACAAAAAGTTGATCAGCTGCCATTAGGAATCATCTTCGGTGGCTTGTTGAACTCCGAGCTGATGGTGGAGAATTTGAGGAAGGGGCCATTTAGTGCAGGAGACACCCTTCCTATGAATCCTCAGCCTTGTTCCCTCTTTTTTGGCTGTCAACTAGCTCATGAATGCTTGATGTTGGTCCAAAATTTGTCCAAAAATCTGCAATAACCACGTATTAGCCTCCATGGTCAAATGACTACTCTCATTCATTCAATCAACATAAATATACTCAAAAGCATGCATTAACTATGAAGAATGGTGGATTAATTACGAACAATAGGAAATAATGAGCCCAATAAGTTACCCATTTTTGGGGCTCATCAAAGAGCCTCCATTTACAATGCTCATATTTTTCCTGGAGAACAGGACCAAGACCCTCCTCCAAAGCATGATTCATATTACCCAGAGGAGTAGGAAATGGTCATGGAGGTTCAAAAGGAGTTGTTTGCCAACATGTGGAGAAAAAGCTCCCAACAACAGGATTTTCTTGAAAAGGTTGAAGTTGAGGAGTTGAACAATGATTGTAGTTGCCCTGGCCAAGAGGATATTGGCCAGTAGACTACTCGTGCAAAGAAGGAATATGAAAATTTTTCTCATTCATTCCATGACCATGTGGCTGAGTACATGAGTAGGTTCTTAAGTCAGCACCAGAGGTCATTTCACAAGCATGCACCAGGTTCCATGTTCAATAATTTTTCACGGTGCATGCTCATTTTATTTTTTATTTTTTAGCATCATGAAGGCACTAGGTCCAACACCCAAATGCTAGCCTGGCTCCATTTGGAGGGCTGAACTCACCTAGGTGAATTGGGTCTTGTGCATAAGTAGGAATGTATATAAATAAGCTCACTAGCTGAGCATTTACTTTCCAGTTGTTAGAATTTTTATCTCTGCACTTGAGATTGAGGAGGAAAATTCCCATGGAGATTTTGCTAATTACGAAGATGCATTTATTATTGAATCCATGCCCAATGGTAAAGGATATTGGTCTGCAGGTTCTCACCACCTTTCCAACAAGGCACTATCCCCAATTGGAGCCAATGTTGTCACTCACTACTTTTTCAGTCACCAATTGCTTCAAAAGCCAAATAGTAGTGATTTTTGGGGCAAAATTTTGAGCCACAAAGCTACCATATATAGATCAGACCATGTCCATTGCATAATACTCGGAAAGGGCTTTCCAATGGTATATAGAAGTCTAAAAATGGAGGAGCAAAAGTTAGAGCCTATTGAACAATCCCTTTTGACAGTGCAACAAATGAGAAAAAATGGCTAAGTGTTGAATAAAAATCGCAATTGGGGCTTGGGACAATTCATTGCAATCGCATGTTAGCCATCGGTGGGGTCAAAGTCTCACTCTTAATGATATTAGTGGTTCCATTAGCTGATTGTGAATTGTGATTTCTAATTGTTTCATCGAGGGAGGGCTGATGAAGGCTAACATAGGAAAGGCATGACAAAAAGTGGCCAGTTGGGCCCTTTTCTCTCTCCTCCAAGAGAATGCGTAGCGGCCTCTGATTGGTCTACTGAGCTGACATGGTAGTTGATGTCAATGACGATGTGATAGGTACAGAAGATGACGTGGCAAGCAGACACGTGGCACTCATTTTTTGCATTTTCAAGGGTCCTATGAGGTTGTTTCCGAGTGCCACATGGCACCAACCACAGGGTGACATGTGGAAGTGATGACATCAACAATGACATTAGTAGGTTATCAGAAACTGGTGATCGCAAGTGTCAAGGGGTAAAGAGCTAAGGCCATAGAGTGGCGTAGATTGCAATATGTGATATTTCTCCTAGGCACGATAAGAGTTTACAGTTTGATTTAAAAGGGCCCCACATCCAGACTATTGGCCTTCGCCCAAGAACAAGGCCACCATGTAATGGCGATTGCAATTTGCATGATTCCCCCCCCCCCCCCCCCCCCCCCCCCCCACTAAACATGATAAAAGATTAAAAGGCATGTTTATATACCATGCATTCAGACTATGGGTCCACTCTGATGGAAAGGTGAAAAAAGCAAGTTAAAGTGCCAATATGCGGGAAAAGGGCAATACAAAGAAAAAGGTCGTTGAGACACATAACCGATGACCTTAGCGCATAAGGGCTCAGCACATGGTATTAGCCCTCAGTCATGTGAGGAAAGCCACAAAAAGGGGTTGTAATAAGGGGGCTAAAGGGGGAAATCAAAAGTGTTGCCTGTTTCACCTATTTTAGATGATTAAAAGACCTATGGTCGTGGTGCGCCGAAAGCGCCATTACAGAGATTTTAAATGGGCAAATGGGCCCGTAGCTTCGATAGTGAATGAAGCATGGTGCAACTGCAGAGTGGTATGGGGGGGGACTTAGGAGGAATTAATGGCAAGGCATGGTGCCCCATCCCTCTACAAAAATAAGGACCACTTGGGCACATACCTTCCCCACTCCACTCCCTACTCCACCAAACAGGTTGCTTAGGAAGTTAAGGTAGAATAGATAGAAACTAGTCGAGCAATAGTGAACCACCTTAACCACCTGAAAAGAGTAGAACGACAATACGGACATGGCTCTATCCAAGGCCTCCACTCAAAGAGCGAGGGGACACCTCCTACTTCCTCTCCCAGCTTTCTTTTGTTGAGCATTTATTTCTGTATTTTTCCAAGAAAGGGATTCGTTCCCTATTGTAATCTTAGGTAGGTGGTAGAAAAGCCTGACAGAGCCAAGAAACCTAGTCTAACATGACAATTGGCGCTTGGGCTCATATATTTTAATTGTAATTCAAAGCTCTCTCCCTCTTCTTATAAATAGGGGGATGAAACATTATACAAAGGTTCCAAAATTTCTCACCGTCGAGGGATAGACTTTGTGATACCCTTTTTGGCTCATAAATATGTAAGTGCATGACTTGTATTTCAGACCGTGTTACTTCACACAGGAAGATCTTTTAGACGTCGGAAAGAATTGGTGATGATTCCTCCTTCTAATTATTATCGTATTTTATCCTCCTGTTAACTCCATTTGGTTTATATTCTTCTCTGAATTCATGTGATTACTGTTGTTAGAAATATCTCAAGACCTCCTCACAAATTCACTCATGTCAATATGTTATGCATGTGCCTATAGTTCTTCACAGATCCATTTGTATCAACACTGCTAATGCTAGTGTCTGTTCGGATTATTGAAATCATATCTTTAAAAACTTCTCTTCATGAATCACAACACCCAACCTCTCTTCTTCCCATTATATTTGCTTTTAACTCAGATAAGATTGGAATCCTTAGAGCTGCAATATCTATGTGTTATGCATAGGGTTCTTGATGCTGTAAACTCCCTATGATGAGTTACTCTTCCTCCTCATCCTTTATCATTTACCTAACAAATCCTATTAAGTTGTAATCCCCTTTGAAGTAATCGACCTCCACTATTCTATGTGATACTTCTGGGAACTGTGTGTGTGAGGGAATACTTGAAGTACATAACTCATACCTTTGGAGGAACGAACCAAACCCCCTTCATACCTTTCTAGTGACAATTGGAGTGTTGCAAGCCCTCACATATAACCTTACAATCACTCCTCTATTTAGGATGTCTTAAGCACTGGTCTACAATCAACCCATAGGTTATCTCTAGGGAGATTTCTTGTTTCATGCTGCACTTGTGTTGTATGGTGCAAGATTTAGCGATAGCAGATTATTTCTATTTAATTTGCACGGAAACAATAAGTTTCTCAGTAACAAAACTGAGGTGGTCAAATTTCCTAGTATGGAGTCTGTGTCAAATTTCCCCTATCCCGAGCCTAAGTTGAAGCCCCTTATGTCCATTCTATATCATTTTCACAATAAAACCATGATGAAGAACATAATCTCTATTCTAGGAACCAAACAAGACTCAGGAGTCACAAAAATTGAGCCTTTCTATGGAAAATATGACAAGGTCGCACTCATAGAGAATGATCTCTCATATTGTTCCATTTTTTAGCACTCAAGCATGAATTCTATATAGAAGTTGTCCCCAAGTTTGATGGAAGCCAGTCATCGAAAATTAAAGAATATTTTAGAGGCCTGCAAAGGTCGACACTGATAAATCTGCAGAGTTTACCAATGTTCAGAATGACGGAAGCACCAATCTAATGCAAAAATTCCTTATCAACAGAATCCATGGAGGGTCTCTTTGGCTTGATAAGGAATATCAAATCCATGCAATTGACATTCACAAGATCACAGGGCTATTTGTTGTATGAGTCGTTCTATCGACTGCATTTCAGAATAATTCCAATTGGGGCAAGAAGATGGGTAACGACAACTACTATAACAAGTATGAAACCTAACGTGGCAAAAAGGGAGCCCTGATCGAACTAATTAACAAACTGAACATCAAGTTCTCCTACTACGTAATCATTGGGAAGCTCATGCACCATGTCTCGAAAGGTGAATACACCTTGAACACTATGTTAGTCACAAAATCTTATGTGCAAGGCACACAGTTAAATTGGTGTAGTTTTCTATTAAATAAACTCCTCGAAGCTTGTGGAGATGTCTACAAAAGGGCCACCTATTTTATATATGGATATATCATTATCCCCTTAGAAATGTGGAAGTGGTTGCCACAAGAAGGAAGAGGGCTTGCGTTGGTTACAAAATATCAACCGCTTGCTCTCAGATACTTACCATGGTAGACATCCTCAGACCCTGGCAACATGGAAATCAATGAAGTTTATTTTTCTAGATCGTACCAGAAAATTTTGAACATCACCAAGGCCAAGCTAAGAATCCCACTACCACTCCTCGATGAATACTCACATGATATTTGGTTTTGTGTAAGTCATGACATCACATGGGTATGACCTAAGTGTGTCAACCCCACCACATTCAAATGGAGGCCCAAAAGTTTGTTTTATTAGAGGGAGCCTTCCATACCGAAGTCTCGTCTTAGCCTGGGATTGCTATATAATTTTAGGATGGGAAGCATATATACTTGTTTGAAGGAATGGCACCTCATCCACTACCCAAAGAAACATTTTCCGGCTCCTGGAAGAGCTTGGCTGAAGAAACACTCAATCCAATCATCAAGAGGCTCAAGACACAAATGTAGTCCTTATATAGCACTATGGAGGATCTCGAGGCATCATTAAGTCCTTTTCCTACCTTTTCTAAGTTTATTAGTTTAAATCAACTTGGTTCTTTAATATGTATCCTTGCTATTGCTTCAATTTGGTTAGTGGACATTCACTCTCATACCCCACCTACCATTAATAATACTCGACCACTTTCCACCAAACCACCATTGGTTCCCAAGAAAATATTAAAGCTTCCTCTACTCAAGTTGTTGATCTTACTGGTGAGGAACCCCAATCTCACACCAGCACGCCCATCACAGAATAAAATCACCCTCCACTTCTGTTGTATCACTAAGGTCATGCAATCCATCCCTGTGAAAAACCTCCACCTCAGGCACTATTTCCAACATTCCTACATCGGTAAACCCCCTCAGTGAAAACATAGATATGGATGTCGACTCCATAATCCAAACCACTAAGGACACTACTAATGAGGCCAATGTGGATCACCCAACGTATCTGTAATCTATTACTACATCCCTGTTATCTCTATTATTGGGGCCTAATCAATTCATGGAAACTAGCTAGCCCATCAAAGCTAAGAATCTGAACCCATAATCCATCCACACATTTCCCCTAACCATCACTTCCACCTCCATGCAACCATCGTAATCCATCCAAACCCACATTAGTCCTCACACCCCTAAGCCCTCATAGCAAGAAACCTCACCCCAAGGGAAATATGAGAAATCAATTTCCAGTGACCAATCATTACAAATTCGGTTCCCCAAACCCACCATTATGACCCCTAATGGCTTCCAGAGTTGGTCATCCTCTAAATTATTTAATTTCATTCAACTAGCTACATGCCAAGTGGAGGCGTTTCACAACACTCTCTCGGTTGAATATGAGAAATAAAAACAATAGATTATTTCCCTTGCAATAGAACATAATCACATTCCTTAGGAGAAGCATACTCTATAGAGTCATGTTTATGAAATAGTTGCCAAGTTCTAGGATCTATAGCCATTGGTTTCCGAGATAGTCACAGATGTGCTAGAATACATTTCATCCTGCACTCTGGTAGAAAGATGCAACCACATAAAAGTAGGATGTAGCGACCTCGTCTCGTAAAATAGAGAGCTCAAACAAAGTATTTCCACCACTCAAAGGGCACTACTAGATCCTTCATCCCATTATACCATCTAAATTGAACATAAAATCAAAGAAGAAACTTTTCTAAAAGCCTTTACATTCAAGCTATGGGGAAAGCCAAAGAATTCTTAGAAAAATTTTGAAACCGGTCAGGCTGCTTGGCCAAGAAAAATCAACTAGTTTACACTCTATGCCAACATGCAAATAAATTCTTCAACCAGGCTATGACTCCCAAAGACAAAATCCAATGGAAGGAGCTCCTAGCACAAGAAGATGACCTTAAAATATAGATCCAACAAATTGACGTTGAATAAAGAAATACTAAGAGTCTACTTTGGGACCTCAAAACCACCAGCACAACATCACTTCTATACACTACAATAGATCAATGAAGAGGCCAAAACAAATGGAATACCCTCCTAATGACTTTCCTTGCCCGACCAATGACCAAACTCACATCACAGTTCCTCGATCAAGAAGACACTCTCACAAGCTCATGGCAAGCGACACTCGCTGAGAATACAAGGTTCAAAATTTAAGCCATTGAATATGTTCTAGAGTTGGGTCCTTTGTTTGAAGGAACAAGTTAAGGAGGAGCAACACGTGAAAAAGCACCGCAATAGCAGGAAGCACCAGAAGCACCATAAATGCTAGCAAATTATTGACTCGGGGACAAGTCAATGTAATGTGGTCAAGCTTGTTGGGTCCTTCATTTTGAGGACTAAGTTTTGAAATGTTTTGATGTTGACCAAATTTTAACCAAATTTTACCTTTGGGAAGTCGTAGAGAAGACAATTGGAGAAGGAGAAGGGACCGGCCAAAGACTATCAGTTTCAGAGGATTGTCCAGAGAAATTAGGGCTCACGCAGTTGTAGCTGACATGGAAGGATTCCTGACAGCAGAGGAAGCAGATGCAACTGACAAACAAAGGAAACCGAAAAGGGAAACGATGAAGCATCCAAGGGAGAAGCAGAAGCCCAAGCAAGCGAAGAGTATAAAAATGCTGAATGGAAAAGACAAGGGGAGGAGGTGAGAAGTGCACCGTAATGTTGTCACAAAGCCTATTGAGCCTGTACTATTATGTATTATCTTGTAATGTTAGTTTCTATTATGTCGATGAGGCCTTTGAGTGGGATGTATGGATGTAGTGTTGTTGAAACTAATGGAAGAAGAAGTTGCAAGGTTATATGAGAGTCTTCTTGTGTGACTTTATGTGCACTTTTAAAATTTTGTTATGAATGCACATGCATAGTATATTTTCCCTTTGAATTCTTGAGTTGTTATGATTGTACCTATGATTTTTTGGTTCTAGGTTTATTGAGTATTGATAGCTTCCATGTGGTTTTGCCTAACACCTGGTTCTAGCTCCCTCAACCAAGTAAGATCACAATGTGCCTCAGGTGAGACACCTTATTCATCCTAAATAGGGTGAAAATGTTGATGCGATGTTAGACTAGGACAAAACTTCGGTTGGCCACTGTGCCTGAATCCAGGGTCTCAACCTGTTCATCATTTTTCACCAACAATGGTGTTTCTCTAACAAATCCATATCAATCAAGAAATTATAAGGTCCCAACAAAAATACATTAAACTCAACCCTCATCCTCTATTCATTTAGATCAATTAGACATTCCTTGACTAACTTAATAGTTTTCCTCTTTGCACTTGTTGCTAGCTATACTAACCGCACTTTGCAATGCTTACTTTTCTTTAAACTAAATTTGTTAACTAATTTCAAGTCAATGTAACTATGAATATCTCCTAAGTTAATTAAAATAGCAATAGGTTGGCTACTAATATTTACTTCAACTTCAATCATATGTATCTGGTTCTCAACTTCCCTGTTATAGTGTGTTCAAAAAACTCTGGGCATGACCTATCCCATATCTTCCATTATATCCACTACTTGTACGTTATGCCAAACCCTCATCTTTCTAGCTCTATGAGGACAATCCCTTTATTCATGATCTCCTTTACAACCCCAACATTTAATGGGTGGAAACTAAAGTCTCTTGTCTAAGTGATCACCCCCTTCTGGCTCCTTAAGGGCTAGTATTGTCTATTGGTTTACCTAGGAATTATTCTTAAAGGGTGAGAGTTTAAACCTTTTCTTCCTTTGTTCCTTAAAATTCCTGTTCTTTCTTCCCAAAGTCCTTTGCAAAAGTTATTTGTTCTTACTTTTCTCATACAATTTCTCTACTTTCTTCATGGCTACTTCTAGGGTTTTAGGCTCATCAAATTTAATCTTGTCTCCATAAAAGGATGGTCACCCATTAATATATCTATGTATTTTCACTTTTTCATCTTTAATGAAGCTAACATACATCAATAGATCAATAAATTTCTAGCCATACTCCTCCATTATCATTTTTCCCAACTAGAGCTTAAATAGTTCCTTCATTTTTCATTCATAATAACATTCTGACAAATATTTCCTTTGGAATTACTCCTCACTACCTTCAATTTCTCCCACCATAAATTATCATTTCCTTTCAAGTGGTAAATGGAAATGTTGGCTTCCAAGTTTGAGGATTAATTGTACAACTATAGTTATTTCCTCATTTCCAACAACCAAACCTCAACTTCATCTCTGTTCTTATTCTCCTCGTTGAATGTGGGAGGTTTGATTTTTCTAATCTCCCCTTACAAATCTGATTTGTCTGCACTTATTGTTTCATTTCTAACTAGTGATACATTTGGGTTGTTGCTTGATTATGAGGTATTGTAAGCCCCTTATATTGATCTCGTGGCTGAGTGATAGTGTTGTTGAGCAACACTCATAGAATTCCTTGAACTTCCAACACCCTTTTCTTTGACTCAAATGTTATATTCATATTCTTTCCTAGACTAAGTTTGTGGGTCTAATTCTCTTTGAATTTTGTTTATACTTTGCAAAATTTGGTGGTTAATTTGTTATTTCTCCTTCACTAGCTTCTCAATATCAGTTTTGTAGCTGAGTACTTCCATTTTGAGGCTTCTCGTGGTCTCTTCTAGATATATTTCTTATGGATTGTCTACTCCATGGCCATTGTATTTTTTCTTAGCATTAACCATGCTAATATTCGCAACCCTGACAACTTGTTCTTCACTATAAGGTTGTTGGGAATATTCTTCACTTCTAGTTCCCATTATGCAATTTTTCTTGTTTACCATTTGTAGAGGTTCCTATGAAATTATGACCTAATTTTCACTGAATCTCACAATTTTGGGTTTACCATTGTGTTCTCCTTGTCAATATATTTATATTGACTATCTATTTGCATAATTATGATATATGGGCTAAAATTTATGCCCTTTGGAATTTTGCATTCTATTAAATCATTTTTGCCCCTTCAAAACTCATTTAGATTTCTCCTGAAATTTTAGAAGAATATTTTCCTAAAATAAAATTTATGGGTTGATAAATGTATTATTCTTTGAAACAACATTCTTTCTACTAGTCACATGCCCAGTTATTACTTCTAGGCTAAAATTTATGGCCTTGTGAAGTTCGGTCTCTTTTTCCAATTTCCTTCTATGGATTTAAGTTCAATTTTTGACCTACCTATAACAATCCTATAACTATTCTCTCCCTGGATTTGATTCCAATTTTCCATCTTGGTAACTAACTATATCTGCATATGACTTCCTTCATATAATTCCTTGTACTGGCTCAATTTTCTCTTAGTTCAAATTAGAGGTGAACAAGCTTTCCTACCTCTTTTTCCACTTGCCACACATGCAAGTTGCCCTTCTGAATGTAAGAAAAGTATATAATATATAATAATATATAATTTATATATATTGTATATGTTATGTATTGTTATGTAATATGTATATGTAAATGTATAGGTATATGTAATGTATGTATATTATTGTATATGCTATATTGTATATTATATGTACATACATAACATACATACAACATACCATAGCATACAATATATAAGTATATACTATATAGATATTATAATAGATATATGATTATATTATAACAATACATATATATTACTATAGCATATACAATATATCTATATATATATATATATATATATATATATATATAATAATTATATATATATATATACTATAATATATATATATATTATATATATATAATATATATATATATTATATTTATATATATATATATAATAATATATATATATATATATAAATATATACTAATATGAGCACTACGTCAACGTAAAATATTTGGGCTGAACAACCCCAAAGGGAATCTATCCCCATGGCCCACTAGCAAGGCCTAACCCCAAGGGCTTCAGGGAGATTGGACCTTGTGACTTCTCGATGGTGTCATCCCCTTGGGCCACATCTAAGCCCCTAAACTCCTTCTATTTGGGCTTGGCCGCAACCGACCCCTGAACTCCTTTGTTCAGCATCGCCCATTCGACCCCTGAATCTCCTTTGTTAAGGCCCTAACTACTCCTTCCTTGTGCCTTGTGGAAAATGGGTAGCACAAAATTGGGCCCCTCTGCGCACTTTACAATGGCAACAAACAAATAAATAAACAAATATTCCTTTGTCCTTCGTGTATAATATTATATATATATATATATTATATATATATTAGAGAGCGAGAGAGAGAGAGAGAGAGAGAAAAAAAACAATATTTGTTATTTATTTGTTTTGTGCCATATATATAAAATATAATATATACCTATATAATATATATATTATATATATACTCCACCTGGGGCCCATTCAGGGTTTGGCCTATTCACAATGGAAATTCACTTATTCACCTTGAACTCTCTAACTAAGCCAAATTTAGCTCCTCTAGTGTGGGTTCCCCAATTCAATGGCGAAGGGTTTCTCTACGCGATCAGTGTTCCGAATTGATTACCACCTTGTAAATTCTCTATGACATGTTCACTTTGTTTAATTATGATGACTACAGTCTCATTCCATATAAAGAAAAAATTTCCATTCATCATAGTGTGGAATTTGATCTTCCATGTTTCCATAGATCTCACCAATTTAAATGAGATATCATCGAAACATTCACCCCATCAATTAAATTTCCCAGTTTTCTACCAATGCATCACTAGAAACTCCAACATTTGATCCCCCTAGATTGTTTACAAGGAATAAGGTTGTCATAATATAAACCAATGATCCTTCCACTATAATAAAGACAATTTTTTTATGTGAAATTGCGTGTAAAATACCTCCAATGATAATATAGGCTAGGTAATGTGCCCAGGCAATGTAGATCACATCAAAGATTATGTTGTGAATTAGTTTGGAGACCATGGGAAAATTAGCATATGTCTGAAGCATTTGAAGGGTGCTTGATATTGATTTCCCTATAATAATACACAGAAGAAACTAATCTTATGATATGATAATTACTTTCTAATTATTTCCAATTAATTTGTCTTGTGACATATATATCATTGAGGAATTTTACATAAAAAATATAATAGTAATGCAACGAAACAATAAGGTCAAAAGGAGACAACCATGCACAATAGAGACAACAAATTTTGCTTGGGAAACCCAGACATGGGAGAAAACCCAACAACTTTTCTTCTAGGAGAAATTATTCTCCAACAAGGTTTACTATAAAATTAAAGAAATCTATGTCAAAAACCAAGTCCAAAATTTTTCCATTTCATACTTATTTTTGCTCCCACAAGTGTCTTCAATATAAGAGAGATAATTATTGAGTGAGACAAATAAATTGTCACATCATGTGTCTGTCTACAAGTCCAATGGGTGAATTTACCCCAAGGGACACACCCTTTCATGCTGTGGTTGACTTATCCCTTTTGAGCCTACACGAAACCCAAAAAATAAAATATATTTTATTTTAATTTCCATAATCTTTTTAGGTCAACTTAGGAGGCCTCTTGGACTATGGGAATATTACCTCTTGATGCTACACAAAAATCAACACTCCCTCTTAGCAAGGGAGGCATTCTCCTTGGTTGCAATAGATTCTCCTTTAGCTAAAACTTCTCCTTCCTTAAGAAGAGTTTATGAGTTTTCCATTTTGATGCATGTTTATAAGATAATTACATCTTGGAGTGGGAAATGCAACTCTTTCATATGTAAGCATATAGGTATTTTTTCCAAAGTTCTTTATGGCTCCTTAGGTAAATGTATCAATATCCTCTATCATGACCCAACCAAGTCCTTTTGGAATCCAAGTTCTTCTAGCCTCTCAAGAGAGAATTTTCTTTTCTACCATTCACTTTTTTGGTCAAATTCCTTTATGATCTAGCCAAGTCCATTTGGTAGCCAATTCCTTCAGGGTCCAAAGTTGAATTACATCTATCTCCTTTGGTCAACATAGTAAATTAATTTTGGCTTCTAAGGAGAATATCTATCCAAACCTATAATTTCCTTGGGACGTTCACCTCTTTTCAACCTAGCCAAGTCCTTCTGGCTTCAAAGGTGAATGTATCCTATAATTTTCCCTATTAATTTCCTTGGGCCATTCGCCTTTTTGGTCAAAATCCTTTATGACCTAGTCAAGTCCTTTTTCCTTCAAAGGTGAATGTATTCATCTCCCCTTGGTCAAAGTCCTTTATGACCTAGCCAAAGCCCTTGATGACTTCAAGAGATGGTCAACCCAATCCTACAAAGAGCTTAGCATTCCCTTCTAATCAAGGAGACATTCAACATCATACTAATCTTGTATCTGAAGTATGACCATAATTTGCTCGTATATGGATATGTATTGGATCTCTCTTTCTCCTCTCTGTATCATGTATCAAATGAAGTAGCTTGGCCATGTCCTTCTAGCTTTTGAAGTAAGTCTTCATGTGGTAGTCCTGGTTGCTCCTTCTCTCACGAAAGAAAATTCTCCTGCCGCTGTTGCTCCCTCTGTCACGTGAGAAAGTCCTTCACACATTATTTCTCCCTTTCTCACATGAACAAGTACTTCTACCACTTTTGATCCCTCTTATTCGGAGAACCCTCTTATCACATGATTTTCATTTTTTTCCAGATGTTGCCATCTGCTGCCAGAATCTTAGTAGCCTTAATGATGTGCCCACAAACCTCATTTAGGAGGCCCTTGAAGTAACAATTATAACCAAGAAAATAAAAAAGACAAGAGGTTGACTAAGGAATAAAATAAATAATAATAAAGGGAGAAACATATGACTTACTTATCTCTTGACGAAGAGGGAAACTACTGAGTGATGTAGGGAATTTTCAACTCTCTCTTGATTCTCACCTTCTTGCATAAATCACTAAAATCCATCTACAATGCTCATCCTTGTCCTCAAAATCAATTCTTAATCCATGCAAATTTATTCTCGCGTAACTTGTAAGGTCTAAGGTTTCTTCATCCTATGGATCAGAAATCCATTTATCAAGCTATCTATCCACAACAAAGGCTCAACAACATGATATTATCAACAAAAAGTTTACCCTCGGATCCCCCACTTGATTTCAACACTCTAAGTCTTATTCTACGGTTTACAAACCCTAATTCTTCCAACTCTTGTATTAGGTTGTCCTTATCCTTGTAACCAACGTGTATTACTAGCTCTGCTACACAATGATCCCTGTTATGCTATCAATTTCGATCTAATACTTTGAAAGGGAGAATGACACTAAATTCAACAACTGGTCATAATTCCGCTTTGGAATTATAACTGGAAATAATAGCACGCATAACCAAAATATTTCAATTAGGATAACTTCCATGAACCTATATATGTATGTCCATATTGGTCAAATTTTTCTAATGATTATGCTCACTATCCATTCATTTATTTGTCAATCATGTAATATTTGCATTATCTAGGTGATGCCGCTACAATGTTATTGTTACCACCTCCAATGCCTTCAAATTTGACACTTGTATTCCTTGACATATACAACACGTGATCTAACTGACAAACCCTCGAAAACAACCTGTAATTTAATCCTAGAACTTCAGACAATAGCCTTAGCTTCTTCACAATACTAATATATAACCAACCAAGAAAAATCTCCCAAAGAAACTTTGTGAAATTGATTACAACCCTTATATTCTAATCAAAAACCTTAATTAGAAACCCTAAGTTGCATAGAAACACTTTATCATCATACATAACATCAGTCCCAAAAGAAAATAAGCATGCAACATTCAATCTTAGGATATCAATCAATTATGATATTGAGAGACATTGATGTACTTGACATATTTTGTAATAGTGGCTACAAATCCTTGTAA
>APFE031461107.1:4904-35843 GCA_000404065.3 Pinus taeda
TGGTTGGCAGCTCCTTATCCGTTTGGTATAGCGGGTCCGACTGGGGATAATGGGACCAGTTTCCCAATCTAAGGGTGTGTGTGTGTGTAGAGTTGAATGAAGTTGATCTAAGAGTACTTTAAAGCTAATTTAATTCATATTCTTAAACTAACTCTATGCTATTGTAATCTAATGAGAAACAACACATCTAATCTACGCTAACCCAGGGTGTATATATTCTATTATGCGATCTAAAGAGATTTCAAACAATAACTGGTAATAAAGATCATTCAGCTATCATAAGAATAGAAATCAATTAAGATAAACCACTTTGCATAAGAAGTTAGGCAAAAAAGTTGTGAACAACATATGCATAATAAGTTATTCATATATCAGACATAAATAAATGGCTCCACCATACAGAAGTGCCAAATGGTAACTCATACATTCATGCAATAACATATAAACAACTGAAAACTGTATATCACTCTAAGAATATAAGCAGAAATGGCCAAGAGATAAAAGTACCATTTATGACTAATCCTACTCATAAGCTTCAAGCAAAAACGATTTATCTCTACTTGTTCTAACATCTACTAAGAGTACAAAAGTGCAACATCAGTACCAGACATCAAATGCAAACATTAATAAATCTCGATCCATCCATTCATCAAAACTCCTCTGAGGGTGCAGAAGTGCATGTTCCGAGGACAAGTTCTTGACAAATTTCTGGACCCTTCTCTACATGCATGAGAAGGGTTAAAATACTACTTCCAAATTCTAATAATAGTATCTTTACAAAATTTAGGATGCGGGTTTCAAATGACCATCCTTTTTCTAATCTAATAAAAAGGAAAAAACAAAATTCTAAAATAAGGCTACTTCTGAACTTGGTCTTTAAAGATGCAAGTGTTCATCATGGGCTTGAGAAGAGTCAGCTGGGTGACTTCTGCACTGAGTTGGGCTGCGAAAACAGAACCTATGAGAGTTGGCACTACTTTTTCAGCCACGTTTATGATGCATTTCACAGTCATCCATTGACTATGCGTCTTGACCAAGTATGCCCAGTAACACTCCCAATTTAACCTGTTTAGTGCCTGGATCGCTTTTCCTTTTTCCTGCGCCTTCTGCTTCCAGTCGTAGTTTATTTGGTAGATACCTCGGGGTGGTCTCTTCGATTAAGTTGGCCCTGTGTAAATTCTCATTTACACAGTCGATAAGAATGTTTGCTTGTGTGGCCGTTGTCTCCGCCGCTTGTTCCACCTGCCTGATTTGATTGTCCCATTTATTAAAGAGCAATTCTTTATGATTCTCGTTTATTCTGGGTGCACTTGCTCTTTTCCCTTCCTCTTCATCCTGCCAAGCTAAGTATTCCGTATCCGTAACATATGCGGACAGATAAAAAGGTTGATAGATCCTTTGAGACAAGGATGTTTTAGACCGGTAATTGATAATAGCCGTGTATAGATTATTAGAAACGATTTTGGCCCAATCCATAATATCAACATTTGTGGTAGCATCTATTAATGGTAGCCACTCAGATGAAAATTTATTGATATCCGGCATCCCAAATAATCTACAAAGCATGGCCGCAACAAAACAATACGAAGAGGTGAGAGAACCAGTGCTGTACATACTGTTTTTGTCCTTTTTGAGAGACTCCTCTTTTCTGGACCAATCTTTGGTGGTCTCTGCTAGGTTTGGGTTCTCTGCCACAAATTTCTTAACGAATTGTGTATTGTAAGTTGCCTCCGGTTTAGGAAGATGATACATAAGCTTAAAATCTTGCACGGCGAATGATCCGATGAACCCATGTCCTTGAACCTTGAATTGTCTGTTGTTCATCTCTGCATTGTCAAGTATCCACTTCATCATATCCGTATATGGTAGAATTTTGGGCCTTGCTGCTATCCGGTGAAGAAATGAACATGCTAGCTCCTCTAAGGACGCCTCGGAAGAGCATTGTGAACCCACGACAATATCAACCTTCATTACTCTAGGATTTTCTTCTTCAAGCATCCTGTACATGCTTTCCCATGTCGATATCCCTGTGTCTCTGTTACAGGCTGTGTCTGTATACAAAGGCGCCATCTCCTTCGTCTTTTCCTTTGCCTCAGAGCCTTGAGCTTTATTTTCCTTTCCCATCTCTTGCGTTTGGCTTTGAATCGTCTTAGCTCTTCGTTCCTGCAGATTACGAATGAAATGGAAATGACTGATTAAGAAAGGTGATGGGAGAGTTTTAAATGCAGCAAATATATCAAATATGCCACCTTACGTGAAGTAATTCTTTACAAAAGCACGCGTCTTCATTTCATTTAATAACTGACAACTAATTCATTTACTATCATTAAAAGCGCATGATCTTGAGTCAGATTATGGTAAGTGGTTTTTCTTTGAATGGAGTGCCCGAAGGATTCATGATGAAGTGATTTATGATTTGCTTACATAACATCGCAGATCGCGCCATCGCAAATCGAACCATCGCAAATCGTACCATCGCAAATTGCACTATCGTAGATTGCACCATCGCAGCGATCGCAACATCGTAGGTCGCAGAAGTTAGATGTTTGCCAAATCTTGCCAGTTCATTTCTACGATATGCGATCTTGCGATCGGTGTTACCGCAGATCGGTAAATCTTGAAGTTTTTTCCTTATGAGTATTACTTCATTGCGATGCGATGTTATGCTTAACACGAGGGTCTTGCGCATACTGATATTATAGAGGAATGGAGGCATTTCCTATCTTGTTTGCAACGCGGTTTTAAAGGTATTTCCCTTATCGTAGACTTAGGTTAAAAATATTCAAAAGACCTTTCTAAGCTTACGATGGTAACCTTATTTTGAAGAAATGGAACTCTTGCTTTTTTCTTAAAAATTTAACTAAGGGTCCCCATTCATTTAGTATTTTGGACAACACTTAAATGAACAAGGGGGGGTGTTGCTGGCCACAACAGGTAGCAAGACGGTAATGGTTACTGGGTGCAAGCCCCGGAAGTGATGATTGACGCTATGTGATTTATTTCACCAGTTTCAATCCCACTTCTTCACCCCTATGAGCATCACCCAATGTAATGAGTGCTAAGTGAACTATTAAAAGCATGAGAAATTAGTCACTTACGACTACCTCTCATGGAAATGGTCATACATGAATGACTTACTTAACGCAGTTGAATCCCAAAAATGATATCTAATATAATGCACTGCATAAACCCTGTATACTTAAATTAAAAAAGAGTGAAGGGATGTCTACTTGAATGGTTCATGAAGCGCAATACTTGCTAAGGTTTTGCAAAGGGGGTAGCAAGCTAAGTGGGCTTGATTGTGGGGAAAACTCCACAGTTAAGCGCGCTTGAGCCAGAGGCAATCTAGGATGGGTGACCTCCCAGGAAGTCCTGGTTACCGGGTATAAGCCGCAGAAGTGATGATTGACACTATGTGATTTATTTCACTAGTTTCAATCCCACTTCTTCACCCCTGTGAGCATCACCCAATGCAATGAGTGCTAAGTGAACTATTCAAAGCATGAGAAATTAGTCACTTATGACTACATCTCATGGAAATGGTCATACATGAATGACTTAATGCAGTTGAATCCCAAAAATGATATCTAATATAATGCACTACGTAAACCCTGTATACTTATCTTCACTATGTGATCCAAAATATATATATTGATGCAAAGTCCTAAATATTAATCCAAGTTCACTCAAGGTTCTATGGGTTTGATATGTGAAGGAAATATTAGAATAAGAATTTGTCATATCCATGATACTTACAATGGACAAGGATTATATACGAAGGAAAAAAACTAAGAAGTGTCATATTGATATGAAATATATCATATCTAAAGTTGTAAACCCAAACTTTGTAAGCAAACTTGTCAATGTAAGAGACAGTGAATAAAGGGCTATGATATATGAAATCTATCTCTGCAATAAAAGTATATAAAGTGGAAACACTACTAAGAATATTTTCCTATACATAATAGAATAATGAATGAAACCATGAAGACAACCTATCAGACATTGAATTTTGAAAGAAGGTACATAAGAAATTTCTCTTGAAGACTAAATCCTTCTAGGATTCACCTTTATGGGATTGTTGATGGTTTTGGGCCCACCAGCATTTCAAGGGGATCTCCCCAGTAAGAGTCCCAACTAGACCTCATAATGTTTGGTGTAGGAGTCCCAGCAGTGGGTAGTACGGTATCACCATGACTGCGGTTGCACGCAGAGATGAGTAAGATGTACTTGTTGGTAGCAAGGGTGTGACATATGCAGCAAGTCAAGGAAGGTGCGCGAGAGGCTCTAACGCATGTAGCGGGGGGTATGAGTGCACCCCTTAGAAACCTATCACATCATGCAGCTTGAAAGGTAACACACGAGAGAGATACATCACAAGCTAGAAAGAAGCTTAGCCAACGATCCAAAGTGATGGTTAAACAAAAAACACATATTGATAAGATTCATACACACATATATAGAAAAGTCCATACATACATGCGTAAACAACAACTACTGATGAGGAGGTTTTGGGACAACACTTGAACGCCTTACCATTGGGCTAACCAACTGATCTTGTTTATTGAATGAGCAGAACTATTAATAAGTTTTGAATTGCGTATGGATGGGGCCTGAAGGGGGCTAGCCCATAAGGGCTAGCCCCCATACATGTGACCTCCTACCCAGAACCATGGGCTCCATTCAAACCGCTAGCACAATATTCCAACTACCACTGTTTAATGTTGAGTGAGTTCACATGTGGATTAAACCATGAGTTAACACACAGTTTCAATAACCATATAGCCAAGGGTTTGGAGCAAACTCCAAGGCAAACCACCCACAAACCGTCGTTCTGAATTTTTGGTCACATGCGCGCTAAAACTGGAGTTAACTACCAGTTAGCATGGTGGAAAATTTGGTGAAGCATCAAATTTGGGTGGTCTTGCCATAATTAGCAGGCCTATCTGGCCTCCAACTAAAGCTAACTCGAGTTTTTCTATGGCAGATTGGCAGAAACTTTAATGAGCCATAACTTTGGCTAGGAAAGTCCTTTTTGGATGATTTTTTTTTTGGGGGGTCTCTTCGACCTTCTGGAGCCATTGGCATAGGTTTCATAACCAACAGAGGTCATTTGTAGGTGATTTTTCTTCGTGGAAGTTCCAGGAGCCACTAGGTCCATTTTAGTGATTGAGCTGTGCTGGGCTAGGTTCATCTCTTTGAGGTGAAACAAAATCCTACTTCTATTATAAGGAACCTTTTGAATCCAATGAAGGTGTTTTTAGAAGCACTTGGAGACCTCTGAAGGCCAAGATGCTAAAGAGAAGTTTCAGGCAGCCCAGAGCCAACCATGGGAGAAGGCCTAGATCAGGGATGCGGTGCACATTTTGAGCAAATGAACAGCCATTTGTTTATGTCAGATATGTACTAGAGAAATTAGCAGAGGTTTCAGAAGCATTTATCATTCTGAAGGATTTTGTGCCATTAAGAAGCTCAGGAAAGCTTAGTGCACCTACTGAAGGAATCAAGTCCAAGGGAGCCTAGATCTGCCTGCACAAAGAGGATAGCCATGACAAAGATGTATATGGTTTTTCTAAACCCATAGGTTTAGTTAGTAACATTTTGGAGTTGAGTGTGGAACTTGTAAAAGAATTCAACCCATAATCCCAAAGAGCCAAGTCTAGTTGACTAGAGCTCACAAGAGACGTATCCCATGAGATTTGGATGAACTCCTTATTAAATTGGTTGTTATGTGTGATGTTTATTTGTTGCATTATATGTCTGATATATATGTTTAATATCAGCTAAAACAAATCAAGTTAAAACTCATAACAAATAGAAAATACATACACCTCTTTCAAGCTAAAATCCCACATAACGTCAAGTTCAAGCAAGGTCTTGTTTTTAATTGAATCTGAGTGTTTACTTATTATTTCTTTAGGTAGAGTCTATAGAGGGTCAGGAAGCTTGTGGATCTCATCCTCTCTTTAGAGGTGACATATCCAGTAAATGCCCCTACAATCTATCTCTTTATTAGAAATAAGAAGTTCACATATTTGCAGATTTAAACTTGGAGTATTTGTGCACTCATTTACATAAAAGAAAATGGATACCTTGCACCCTTTTTCAAGTACATTCCATTTTCAGATCAACTACTCATATCAATAGGGTAACCAAGCTAGCTAAAATACAATAACAACATATGCATGAAATGTGTTGGCTCTATTATATTAAGAAAGTGAAAGACCCAATCATACATACAACTATGACCAACCACTAGTCTCGACAACAGAATGCTACAGCCACTGTCGCCTGCTCCTCCAAAGAGATATACTAGCTTTGCACTATGGAGAAGCCAATGCTTGTTACAATACACTCCAAGTTTTCTCTAAGATACACCTACAGGAAGCTTGGCTCCCAAAAGCCTATATAATGAGTTATGAGGTTATATAAATAGCAAAGCATGGGGTGACCATTGACATTCCCCTTTTTGACTCTTCACCTACCGTCATGACTCTTCAACTACTACATGATTGTTACACTCTACTATCAACACCTGGTCTTTCACTTTTATAAGATGTTACATTACAATCTACATATGTAACATGTGAGACAAAATAGGCTTGAACAAGTCATGAAAGATATCACTAAGACTCAGACAGCTTTGGGAAGAACAACTCTTCGACATCCTCATGGTGATAGATGGTGGTGAATTAATGCCAAGCTTGGTAGTTTGTTATGGTTTTTGCATGCTCAATGGTGACATCCTGCTGAAAGCACACTCTTGCCTTCATTGCATCTGGGTACACTAATTTGGCACCTCTATTCAACTCATCTGATAGCATGTGCATCATAGTCTTGAGTGTAGCCAGACTAATGACATACTAATGCATAGTGTCTCTGTTGATCTCCAAGTTTGCGTTGGTGGCTACGCACATCAACACATTAAAGTACATTTCAAGGTCCAATCAGACTTGGTTCTTTGACTTCACCTTGGTTAGTGTGCCATTAGATTGGATCGTGTGTGTGTGCTTAATGACATCCATGCTCCTAAACACCTGTGCATGTGAAGCATGCAAACTAGAGATGAGTTGTGGCACTTCCTCATGGTTCCTGCTCTGAATTCGGATGTGTGCCTTCAACTCTAACACCTTTGGCTTCATCATCTTTGGCAAGTGAAATGTGTCTCCCTTGTACCTCATTGTCCATGTTTGCATGCGATCAACAACAATATGCAGATTTAACAAAATGCATGCTCTCCTAGCACAACACTTCTGCCAACCGTTGAGATGGACAACTGACTTATGTACGGTGACAAATTTGGAATACAACATTCATATGAATGTCTATAGGTATCATACTTCATCCAGTATCTCTCTCTTCAACTCTACTCTGGCGGATGATGTGACATGTTCTCCTCCCTAGTTGGCCACTTGTAACTCCTTAGCCATGTGCTCATTCTCTGTTATCAAGAAGCGAAAACTTGAGTTGCTTGCTTCAGAATATGCTCTGGTTACATCGATGAATGATTTTGGTTGTTTGTGCACATCGTATATGATCATTCATTCTTCAAAATGTGCAGGAGATATGTGAAAATATGGAGTGGGCACTCTATGCAACTGCATAACTCTATTTTTTTGTGACTCGTCAAAAGATATGTTTTGAATCTCTATCTCTAGATTGTCTTCAATGATCTCTATGTCTCCTTGATCACTTGGGTTTTGCTTTTCTTCCAGATCTGGTGAAGCTGGTGGGGTGACCTCTTGTTTCTGAGGCATGAGGTCAACGTCTTGATCTAACTCCGGTTGAACCATATATTGTCCATCTGTTCAAGCATTTGTTTGATCTCTTGAGCTAAGTCCTACTCCTGCAACTGCTCACCCTGTCTACTCGGTGTCAACTGCTCAGATGATTCTACAACATGTATGGGCATAGTTTCATCAATCTATGCATGTTGTGCCTCCTATTGTTCCTATCTCTATTGCACTTCCTTCTCTCTTCTGCACAACTCCTATTCTTCCTGGAGTTGTTTCTTAAAATCCTACAACTCCTTTTATGTTTCCTCCATCCTCTATTTTTCTCTTAGCCTTTATGTGATACTCTTGTTGTGCTATCACCTCTTAGCCTCAATCTCCAATGCTTCTTTCATCACAAGTGGATCTTCTTTGAACTTGTGGCTTTATTCTACCTCTGCGTTGTCAGCAACCTTTCTCTTTCCTTTGTCATGTGTAGGTTTGCTATCCTCTATTGTTACTAATGATGCTCCTCTCTGACATGTTACTTCCCTCTGCTTCACTAACCACTCTACAGCTATGATGTCCAGTTCGTAGAGCCTAGAGGAGTGATAACAATATCTCCATGGGTATTCCTTAGGCTAATGACATACCCCATGGATCAAAGGAAATTTCACTCTCGCACAGTGGTCCTTAACCAAAAAATGTGGGTCATACGGATTGAAACTTATGGTGCTGAAGGTGAATCTTTTGAACTCCTATGTCTCGGACTCAACATTCTTGAGGTTTTGTATCTCATACAGCCCGATCTGTAAAGGGAGAGTGGGCCATGATGCCTTCTTCTTCCCGTGCAGTCTTACAGACAACTCTGTGGAGATGTGATATGACACCTCTTGCATGACAAGCTTGTCCATGTAAAACTTCAGAAAAACATGTGGGGCCTTCTCTACGTTGTACATCCTACGAAGGTCCCAAGGGGCGAGGCATGCCAATCTTCTCTATCAATCAATTCCTCCATAGGTTCTTGTGATATGCAAGGTGGATCTTGCTCAAATATCATTTTGTACAATGGGGTGACAAAAGTGGTCTCACAACTATGTGATAACTCCACAGAAGCTACATTTAGAGAATAATTTGCAATAAGTGTGCATAGATGTTTCCAAACATGTACATGCCAACCCAAGCCTGGGAACTATTGATGAGCACAAAATGCATCTAGTATGTAAGGGGACATGTATATATTTTCTCGTTAACCCTTGGGCAGATGTCGGGCTTCTGTCACTTGTTCCTTGAACTTGGGAGCCAACATGTCGAACTAGTTGCAAGGTCTTCCTTTGCTAGGAAGTTGATCCAACACAAACACCCAACCCTGCGAGAAGGTCTTTGTGCTCTTTTGGCCATATAAGAAGCATGCAAAGATGACCAAGTATTGATATTCCTTCTATAGTATCTTTGTATTGTAAGCTTGACCGGGTGTTTTGATGAACTTGGATGGCTCCTTCGCCTAATTCTTTAATATATCTCTTGAGTTTTCATTGTTGTTAGGTTTGCTGAAGGGTTTCTCCATTTTGATCACTGACTGTGGAAAGTGATACATCTCCTGAAAGTCCTTCTCCCTAAAGGTAAAAAGCTATGTTTGACTGGCATTTCTCAACATCATCATCTTGGGATCAATGTGTGAGACAATACAGTGGATCATGTTCGCGCATGGAAACACGGGATACCTGTATGCAATCCGGTACAAGCCAGACTTGTGAATGTTGACATAAACCCTACAGTCCTCCAGATTTTCCTCAAATGTGCCTAAGAATGTACCATTGATGTCCTTCCATTTCATGATGATGTCCTTGTCTATGAATAGCTTGGTGTCTTCATAGATAGGCAAGCTCATAGACATTTGTTC
Organism: Pinus taeda; assembly: GCA_000404065.3. Taxonomy (NCBI): domain Eukaryota; kingdom Viridiplantae; phylum Streptophyta; class Pinopsida; order Pinales; family Pinaceae; genus Pinus; species Pinus taeda. The sequence goes on from APFE031461107.1 coordinate 14,520, forward strand.
GACTGTGTCTCCAGTTGCACTCTTGATGGTGTCCTTTGACACTGATCTCTTGGAGGCCATTGAACCTGAACTATTGAGAGACATATCAACACTCACGGCAAGAAATTTGTAGTTGAAAATCAAAACAATTTTAGGGACTGACATGTAACATACCCGTGTGACTGACTACGAAGATTCGCTATTTTATCCAGGAGGCTAGGAGTCTGACTGCCAAAACTACTCAATGCATAGTTCAGGCTATCAAGAGGTTGAATAACTACTAGAACTACACAATGCACAGTCCAACTTGGCCTGCTGAGGAATGAAAGTATGCAATGAGCAGTTCTAGTCAGTAATGACTTGCAAACCCACAAACTGCATTGTGTAATTTATGGGTCTAGTAGGGCACTACCTCCAAGAATTACACAAAGCAATACTGGAGACTAATGTTGGGCTAAATTTTCACAGTTTCTAGAGGGAAGGTAGAGCCTTAACTCTAAAAAACATGCATTTCTAGTGGGGCAAGACAAGGTCCGGGCTAAGGCATCCTAGACTCACCGATGAGCGACTAAAAATATGAAAAGTTTTGAATGCATGGAGAAGCTAAGTGTAAACAAGAGTGAATGATCATGCATCCAAACAGTGAGTGAAAATTTTAGAAAATGGGAAAACAAGCATGTGTGTGAAGTGGGTCACCACAACAGCGACCGTTAGTGCAGAAACAATGTCATGCATGTGAAAACAGTGAGATGTAATGAAAACTTTAAACAATGCTTGTACAAGCTAAAATACATTAAAACGAGAACACGCATTCAAAAAAACCAAGAAAACAACATTCATACAAAGAGAAATACAAAAATGACAAGAAAGTAGCAAAAGACATTAACAACATACTTACCCGGAAAACACTGAGTTGAATGTGCCAAAGACTCCTATATGTGATGTTGGATGTGAGAGCTCCAAGATCGATATGAGGAATGAGATCTGTAGCGTCGAATAAATATGTTTGATAAGGATGAGTCTTATGACACGCATGCCACAAATCTAGCGAAAACTGACACCTAGAGGGAATTTTCTAAAATGATATTTGCATGTAACCTCCAGCTGCTAAAAATAGATCCTTAAAATATAGGGATGTTTGCTTTATTTTTTTAATTTTTGCTTTCTTCTTGGGAAAATCAGCCCATGCATGCAAACCAAGATTTCTCAGTCCTGGGGGGAACTGGTCAACCTAAAGGCACGTGCAATAGTCTGCAAGAATGGGGATGATATTTTCACAGTTTTTGGGTTGAGCAAGGCTGGTTATCCCTCATGCATTGCACAATTTCTAGATTGAAGCCCTGGTTTTCAGTTAGAATTGTGCAATTTCTAAGCTAAAGCCCTATGTTGGACCAAATTGCTTGGTTTTGAAAGGGAAGGCTGCCTACTTGGATTGCACATTTCTAGAACCAAGCAGGAACCCCGGCAGGATTGTGTAATTTCTAGAGGTAAGGCTGGTTCCCATCCATAATTATACAATTTTCTGAGTGAGCACTTGAGCTAGAAAATTGACTAAGTTCAGAATGACAACCTATGGGTGGGAGAAGAACAAGTTGACATGCACAGGATGGTAGGCCACTGAAACTCAGTTGAAGCCTATGTACTCAGATGGTGCAAGACATGTTGCCAAGGATGGTTGGTAGGGAGGCTCCAAAACAAAGCTAAGGAAAAAATTTGGAGGGTGGTTGTAGCCACTACAATACTTGGAGACACACTGGTAGGACTCCAACTCTCTGAATGGACCTTGTTTCATGAAAAGCAAGTCTAACTCCTTCAGAACTATTGTTCAATTCTTACATGATCTTGGTTTCCACACTAGCTTGTTTGAAATATGTAGCACCTTCTGTGCTCTTGGTCGATCAACACATATTCCAAGCAAATTGAACCCAGTTGTTTTGATTTGGGATGAGGGGTATATTAGTACAAAAGGAATATGATATACAGAGTTTAATTTTCATCTATGGTGCTGCTTTGCTTCCAATAGGCCTAGACAGTACCCTAGGAGAGTCACGCGGGAACATAAGCATCACTTTGCTACTAGCGAGCCTGGTTAGTACCCCGGTGGAGTTACTTACATAACCTATTTGCACATGAAGCCTTTCTCTTCTTTTGCCTTATTAATTTTTCATTTTTTTCAAAATTTTTCACATTTTCATTTTTCATAATTATGCATAGCACTTATTCATTTCAGAGGTGGAAGAGGGATCCAAAATTATTGAGAGTAGAAGAGGTTGTTCCTTCAAAGAAGTATTTTGTATATACCTTTGATTTACTTGTTAAGGCTTTCCCCCTCCCCTTACTCTACTTGAATGAGCTGACAAGGGTTAACGCAAATACAACTGACTAGAGTAGGTGATATTAGTTAGCATGCAAGCATTGTGTTTTCATCAAGGTTCACTTTGAACAAAACGTATTTTCCATTGGTGTTTCATTGATTGAAGACAACAAGTTGTACATAAAGAGATAGGACAACAAATAACCAAGTATTGATAACTGTACAAGTCCTCTTGTACTTTACCTTTCTTGTTTCAAGAGTCGTGCACAGTTTCATGTGAAACTAACCTACGAATGTAAACAAGAAAACAAACAAACGAAAAAAGAGTAGAAGCAAGTTAGAAAGAAAAGAAAGTAAGCAAAGAAAGAAGTCAATAAAACAAACAACAATGAACGGAGCAAACATGCATGCAAGAAGACAAGACAAAAGCAAACACTACCCCTACTCCTAAGCTAATGGTGCATGGGTCTGTGCATGTAAAGTGATATTTCCATTGTAGCCACCGTCACATTGGTTGACCCATGTTGGTGAAGGCATGGTTCGCGACCATCATAGTCTGGTGAACCAACAAACATGAAAGATATAACAATAAAGACAAACACAATTTAAATGTGTCCACAGAAAAGAAGAAAGTGAAAGCGCATGACATGAAATCTGTGGACTTACCATGGTGTTTTGATATACTGTGTATAGATGTTAAGCATATGCACTCTCTTGACTGTGATATGCAAGTGAACGCGAGAAACATAGGCAAACTGTGTTGCACAATTGTGCTTGTTGTGTAAGATTCCTCTAATGCGTGAGCGACAGGATCATGTAGTTCAAGTGGAGAAAGTGAAATTTATGTGTTGGATTGATCTTCAATGTATACAGATGAGTGATGAGAAGCCTTGGGTGTTTCAACAATTTCCTAACCGGAAGTGAAACCAACCTCAGGAAAACAAGGGCCTGACATAATCATCAACTCGTATTGAAGTGCCTTGATAGCTTGCAGGGTTTTGACTTCGTCAATAGATAGATCATCATAAATGGGTGGCTTTGAAAGATCAAAAATGATAGAATCAACATCGTGGTTGAATATGAGAGTAAATAAATCATGAAAGATATGATCAGAAAAATCAATGATTTCATCGGTATCCTCATGATGAGATAAATCAAAAAGAGGGGTATATGAGAAGCAAGAATGTTCACCCTCTTCATTTCCAGAAAAATTAGATAAAAAATCAAGTTGATTTTCAATGAATAATTTGTTCTCTCCACTATCAAATAATGGATTGGAATAGGGTGTGTTCTGTGAATGATCAATAGTAGATACATCCATGGATGGATTTACACAAGGAAAATTAGATATATCAGAATCACCAGAGCTGCCAAGAAAGAGCGGAGGAGGCGTAGACAAAAGGATATCATCCTTTGCAGCAAGTTGATGTTCAGGTTCCTAGTCATACTTATCATGAATGACAGTGCAGGTTGGTTTTGCAACACCCACTCCGTTGATGGCTTGATCCTCATTCACAAAAGGTGTAGAGTCTGCAACAGAAGAACACAAGATAGTGTAATATGGAGGATTAGCAAAAAATGAAGATGAAGGTTGAGGTAACAAATGCATGTACCAACCCATGGGCTTTGTAACCCAATCTATGTGAAAATTGAGAGAAGTGATGTTGGGAGGATATGGAAGTTGAACAAACGTGTGTGCATGTTCTCCCACATAACTCTGTGGTGGTGGAGCTGTTTGATGAGGGGAAGGTGGGTAGTCACTTGTGACAGCGACTGTTTCCACTTGTGATTGTGCAATCCCATCACCGAAGTATGTTGAGTGGGGTTTTAACTTCAACTTCACCTTGGGACGGAGTGACTTGTGGAGACAGTATTCAAATATTTCCATGAGATATTGGAATTTCATCTCATTTTTCGGAACTTCAAATTGAAGTACACCGAACCATTGCCAAAAATCCATAGGCGATTCATGCAGAGTCTTCTATTGTTTTAACAGTTTTTACCCAAGAGTTTCAGGATCAAAATGATGGAAAGTATATTCAATTAGATCACAGAACTGTTTAAGTGAGTGCATGCAACCATGAGGTAGGTTGTGGCACCATCACTATAGTGGTGATTCACGAAGTGTGTGTGAAAGTAGCAAGCTGACCTCGACTTCATCGAACTCATCTAAATCCTCAAGGAATGCAAGGAAGTTGTGTAAGTACTCAGGCCAGGGCACTTCGTCTTCACAATTGTACGTGAATTCTGCCAAGGGATCATAAAACTCCCTTCTGATGTTGATAGGTTTAGCATTAGATAGACATCGCAGAGGGAGGAGTCTAATGATATCCATGACAGATGTTTAAAGATTCAAAATAAGATGTCAGGACTCAGCTTGTGATCTATCCCTCCTTCTAGCACTAGAAATGTTGACAATGCTGGACCCACAACATGTTAATGGGATCTCCCTGATAAGAAGTCCCAACTAGACCTCATAAAATTTGGTGTAGGAGTCCTAGCAGTGGGTAGTACGGTATCGCCTTGATTAATGTTACATGAAAATATGAGTAAGATATCCTTATAGGTAATAAAGGTGTGACATATGCAACAAGTTAAGGAAGGTGCATGAGAGGCTCTAACACATGTAACAGGGGGTATGAGTGTTCCCCTTAGAAACAAGTGACAACACGCATCTTGAAAGGGAAAAGATGAGAGAGATACATCACAATCTAGAAATAATTTTAGCCAACGATCGAAAGTGATGGTTAAACCAACAACACATCTCGATAAGATTCATACAAACATATATAGAAAATTCCATACATACATACGTAAACAAAAACTACATATATCATTAGAGTAACCAAGCTAGCTGAAATACAATAACAACATATGCATGAAATGTGTTGGCTCTGTTATATTAAGAAAGTGAAAGATCTAATCATTCATACAACTATGACCAACTACTATTCCCGATAGCAGAATGTTACAGTCACTGCTGCCTACTCCTCTAAAGAGATATATTAGCTCTGCACTCTCGAGAAGCTAAGGCTCATTACAATACCCTCCAAGCTTTCTGTAAGATACACCTATAGGAATCTTGGCTCCCAAAAGCTTGTACAATGAGTTATGAGGTTCTATAAATAGCAAAGGGTGGGGTGACCCGTGACATTCCCCTTTGTGACTCTTCACCAATCCTCATGACTCTTCAACTATTACATGATTGTTATAGTCTACTATCGAAACTTGGTCTTTCAATTTTACAATATGTTACATTACAATCACATGTACCATATGAGAAAAAATAGGCTTGAGCAATTCATGCAAGATATAACAAAGACTCAGATAGTTGTGGGAAGACCAAACCTTCGACATCCTCGTGGTGATTGATGGTGGTGAACTGATGCCAAGCTTGGTAGTCTGTTATGGTGTCTGCATTCTCAATGGTGACATCCTGCTGAAAGTGCACTCTTGCCTCCTTTGCATCTGGGTACACTGATTTGGCACCTTTTTATAACTCGACTGATAACATGCGCATCATAGTATTGCATGCATCCGGAGCAGCGACATATTGATGCATAGTGTCTGCAATGATCTCCAAGTCTACCTTGGTGGCTATGTGCCTCAACTCATCAAAGTACATGTCCATATCCAGTTGGACTTGGTTCATTGACTTCACCTAGGTGAGTGTACAAATAGATGTGATTGTATGCGTGTGCCCATTGAAATCCATTGTCCTGAACACCCATGCATGTGAAGCCTACAAATTGGTGATGAGCTACAGGAGTTCCTCATAGTTTCGGATTTGATTCCATACCTTTGGCTTCATCATCTTTGGTAAGTGCAATGGGGCTCCCTTGTACCTAATTGTCCATGTTTGCAAGCAATCGACATCAGTATGCATATTTGACAAGATACGTGTTCTCCTAGCACAATGCCACTGCCAATCGTAGAGATGGACAACTGACTTATGCACGGTGATGAATTTGTAATACAACATCTACATGACTGTCTCGAGGGACGATACTTCATGCGGTATCACTCTCTTCAAATTTTCTCGAGCAGATGATGTGACCTGTTCTCCTCCCTGCTTGGCCACTTATAACTCCTCAGTCATGCACTCGTTCTCTTCTATCAAGAAACGAACACTCAAGCTAGTGGCTTCGACATATGCTCTAGTAGCATTGGCCAATGCTGGTGGATGCTTGCACACATAAGATATGATCACTTATTCTTTAAGCTATGCAAGAGATATGTGAACATCTAGAGTGGGCACTCTGCGCAACTACACAACTCTGTATTGCGACTCGTCAAAAGATATGTTGTGCATCTCTGCCTTTGGATTGTCTTCAAGGATCTTTGTGTCTCATTGATCGCTTGGGTCTTTCTTTGCTTCCAGATCTGGTGAATCCAATGGGGTGACCTCTTGGTTCTAAGGCATGAATTCAATATCCTGATCTAACTCTAGCTAACCATATCCATGTCCATCCGTTCAAGCATTTGTTCAATCTCTTGTGCTAAGTCCTCCTCCTATGATTGCTCACCCTGTCTACTCTTTGCTAGCTACTCGGATGAGTCTGTAACCTATATGGGAGCAGGTTCAACAATTTTTGCATGTTGTACCTCCTATTGTGCCTGTCTATATTGTGATTCCTTCTCTACTCTGTGGAACTCTTGTTTTTCCTGGAGTTGTTGCTTCAACTCCTGCAAGTCCTTTTTTGTTACCACCATCCTTTGTGTTTCAATTAGCCTTAAGGAAATCCTCTTGTTGAACTATCACCTCTTAGTCTCAATCTCCAAAGCTACTTTCATCACAATTGGATCTACTTTGAACTTGCGTCTTTGTTCTACCTCTACATTGTTAACAACCATTCTCTTGCCTTTTTCATGTGCAGGATTGCTACCCTCTGTTGTGGCTGATCATGCTTCTCTTTGAGGTGTTTCTTCCCTCTACTTCGCTAACCATTCTACAACTATGTCAACTGGTTCATTGAGCTTAGAGGAGTGATAACAATATCTCCATCATTCTTCCTCTGACCAATGTTATGCCCCATGGATCCAAGGAAAATTTACTCTCGCATAGTGGTTCTTCATCAAGAAATGCGGGTCATATGGATTGAAACTTCTGGTGCTGAAGATGAATCTTTTAAACTCCTCCATCTCTACCTCAGCATGCTTGAGATTTTGTATCTCATACAACCTGATCCGCAAAGTAAGAACGGGCCAAGGTTCCTTCCTCTTCATGTGCAGTCTTGTTGACAACCTTGTTGAGATGTGATATGACACCTCTCGTATGATGAGATTTTCCATGGAAAACTTTAGAAAAACATGTGGGGCCTTCATCGGCTTATACATTCATACAAAGGTGCCAAGGGTGAGACATACCAAGCTTCTATATCAATAAATGCCTCCATTGTTTCTTGTGACATACAAGGTGGGTCCTACTCAAATATCACTTTACAATTGTGTGATAACTCTATGGAAGCTGGATTCAGAGAACAATCTGCAATAAGTGTACATAGAGGTTTCCAAAGGTGTCCATGGCCAACCCAAGCCTGAGAACTTTTGATGCACAAACTACATCCAATATGTAAGCGGGCATGTATATCTCTGCTTGCTAACCCTTGGGTGGATTTTGGGCTTCTTTCACCTACTCCTTCAAACTAAGAGTCAATATGTCAGACTAGTTTCAAGGTCTTCCTTCGCTAGCAAGTTGGTCCAACGTGATCTCCCAACTCTGTGGGAAAGTATTTGTGCTCTCTTGGCCGTATAAGCAACATGAAAAGATGACCAAGTACCGATATTCCTTTCACAGTATATTCAGCGTGTAAACCAAGATGGGTGTTGTCCTAAACTTGGTTGGATCCTTCGCCCAGCTCTTGAAGATATATCTTGAGTTTGCACTGTTGTTGGGTCTACTAAAGGGTTTCTCTATTGTGATCATGTCTATGGCGAGTGATACATCTCCTGAAAGTCCTTCGACCTGAAGGTAGAAAGCTGTGTTCAGCTGGCACTGATCAACATCATTATCTCAGGATCAGTTTTTGAGACAATCAAGTGGATCATGTCCATGCATGGAAACGCGGGATACCTACATGCAATCCAATACAAGCTAGACTTGTGAATGTTGAAATAGACCATGTGGTCTTCTGTATTTTCCTCAAATGTGCCTGAGAATGAATCATTGATACCATTCCATTTCATCTTGATGTCCTTGCCTATGAAAATCTACCGTTACGCTCTTGATGGTGTTCTTCGACCCGTCTCCTTTCGAGGCCATTGAATCTGAACTGTTGAGAGATGACCAAAATCCTATGATACCTAGAGACATAGAAACACTCATGGCAAGAAATCTGTCAGTCGAAAATCAAACAACTTTGAGGAGTGACATTCAACATACCCGGGTGAATGACTAGGAAAATTGTGTAATTTTCATCAGGAGGCTAGGAGATTGACTACCAAAACTGCGCAAGGCACATTCTGGATTGTCACGAGGCTGGACAATTGCTAGAACTATGCAATGCACATTCCAACCTAGCCTGCTAAGGACTGAAATTGTGTAATGCATAGTTCAGCCTAGCCTACTGAGGACTGAAATTGCGTAATGCAGAGTTTCAATCAGCAATGACATGAAAACCCACAAACTACATCACGAAATTTCTGGGGCCAGTAGGGCACTGCCTCCTAGAATTGAGCAAAGAAAGCCTAGAGACTAGTGTTGGGCTAGATTTGCATATTCTCTGGATGGAAGGCGGAGCCTTCAATCTTATAAATGCACATTGCTAGCTGGGAAAGGCAAGGTCCAAGCCAAGCCAACCCAGACCCGCCAACAAGCAATTGAAAAGATGAAAAGTTCTAAATGGATGGTGAAGCTAAGTGTAAACAAGAGTGAATGATCATGCATGCAAATAGTGAGTGCAAGATTCATAAAATGGGAAAACAAACATGTGTGTGAAGTGGGTCGCCATAGTGATGAGCGTTAGTGCAAAAACAATGTCATGCATGTGACAATAGTGAGATGTAGTGAAAACTTAACACAACGCTTCTACATGCTAACATACATTAAAATGATACGGGAGTTTGAAAAAACTAATCAAACAAAATTCATACAAATAAAAATAGAAAAAGTGACGGAAAAGTAACAAAAGACATGAACAACAGACTTACCTGGAAAATGCTTAGTTGAATGTGTTGAAGACTCATAGATGTGATGTGGGATGTTAGAGTTCCAAGATCGATGTGAGGAATGAGCTCTGTAGCATCGAATACTTAAGTTTGATAAAGATGAGGCTTATGATGCACATGCCATAGATATAGGGGAAAGAGACACTTGGAGGGAAGTTTCTAAAATGATATTTGCATGTAACCTCCAGCTGCTAAAAATAGATCCCTAAAATATAGGGATGTTTTATTTATTTATTTCTTTTTTCCTTTTTTTCAGGAAAAGCAACCCATGCATGAAAATTACGATTGCTCAGTCCTAGGGGGAACTGGTCAACCTAAAAGTACATGCAATAGTCTGCAATCATGGGGATGAGATTTGCACAGTTTTGGGCAGAGCAAGACTAGTTGTCCTCATGCATTGTGCAATTTCTAGACTAAAGCCTTGGTTGTCAGTCAAAATAGCACAATTTCTGAGCTGAAGCCTAGTGCTGGGCTAGATTGTGCATTTTTGTATCCCAACATGATTGCGCAATTTATGGAGGGAATGTCGGTTCTCCTCTAGAATTGCGCAATTTTCTGAGTGAGCACCTCAACCAGAAAATTGACTAATTCCGGAATGACAACTTGTGGGTGGGAGACAAACAAGTTGACATGCAAATGTTGGCAAGCCACTAAAACTCAGTCTAAACCTACGTACTTAGATGATGCAAGACATGCTGCTAAGGATGGTTGGTAGGGAGGCTCCAAAACGAAGCTAAGGCAAAATTTTGGAGGGTGGTTGTAGCCGCTACAACAGGGATGTAACCTAGTTTGAAGGATGAAGGACTAAGATAGGATGTTCGACCTCTTGAAGAACATATGGAAAAACTTGAACAATAATTCCAAACTTCAGCTTTAGCATGTCTACTTGAAGCAACCACTACTAATTACAAGGAAAAAGTGGAAAATAGGTAAATTTAAAAGAGGTACATATAGACTATGTTCATTTGCAATGAATGATCTATGTCAATAGTAGTGAGGGTAAGATATTGATCTCCTAAAAGCTACTAAGGCATCTTAAAAAGATTTTTTGAAGAATTCTATGATAATTCCATAGTTTGCATATATAAATACTTGCAATTTATAATATAGCAGGCCTTGAAGAATTTGGAAACTATGGTTTGTAAACCCTAGCATAGTTTGGATTAAAATGAACCGTAGGAATAAGAAACCTTATCTAATCATGTCCTCCATAAGAGGTAGATATAAACCTTGATGATAGTAAAATCATGCTAATACAAGGTGGGTGAACAAGTTCAAGATTAAGAGGGAGATAACCCTCTTCAAAAGATAAGTAGTCTACATCTCCTTGATTATTACTAATGCTATTGCATTTACACTTTTCTTTTTGTTCTTTTAACAAAATTTTTAGGTCAAAATAATAATTATCTGAGATTGAATAATAATTATGGTATTTGGAAGAAAGTGGAAAAAATGAAGATTAAAAAGATGGAGGAAGAAAAAGTTGATTATATGTTCACCTACCTCAATTGGAAAGAGAGAGAGATTTGATTGGTTCGATTAAATAACACATTAACATGTACTAATGTTGATAAAGATACCGCTAATGTTTGAGAGATAATATGATTTCTTGAGAAGTTTGAAGCTAGACAATGAGAGGAAATTAATACAGACTTCAAAGGGAGCTAGAGGTAGAAATTGAAGGATCTTACAAATTGAAATTTGGAATATTGGATGGATACAATAATAATTGAAGTGTGATAGAAAAACCATAGAAGTGTGATCAAAAGAAGAAGATGACTAATCTAGGGCTATATATTGTAGTAAGAAGAGTTATGATATCGTTGTGCCAACAATAGATTAATTCAATCTAGTAACACATTGATTAGATTAACAATAATGATGATATTGTTATTGGAAGATGATATAATTTCTTGGAACAAAGAAAAACTATGTTACAAAGGAAGAATATGTGAATACTTGTGCAATAAATAGTAAATAACTTTGGCTCCATCATATGTTCGTTGAACTACTTGATGACATGTTGAAGCTATGGGAGGATTGACAAAGAACCCTGAAGGTTGGAGTTGAATGTGATGTGATGCAAATAGGATCCAAGCAGCTACAATATATCTCCAAAAAATAACATGTAGTTTATGCTTTGATGTGTACTCTTGAGACAAGCTTTGGCTTGTGGTTGTTCCTACCTGTTTGAGAGGGAGTGAGGATTTCGTATTTAGTTGAGGAGTGAGGACATACATTGTATTCTCCATGTGTTATGTACTATGGCCAGGATCAACAACCATAAGCCTATTGAAGGCACTTTTTGGGAGAATGGTTGATTCAATAAACATCTGGGATCATTACTTCTTAAGGAAATGTTCCAAAGATAGGAGTAGTTTCGAAGACCAATACTCTTTGAGAATTGGGTACCCAAGATAAGAGTAGTCCTGAGGGACAATATTCTTTGAGGATAGGGTATTGAAGATAGGAGTAGTATTAAGGATTGATATTATTTGAGGATGGTTGATATCCAAGATAGAAATAGTCCTATAAGGGTTGTATTTTTAACCCTTTATAGAAATTATTTGCAAAAAAATTATTCAAATAGAAAAATAAATAATGGCAAGATCAGAAAACAAATATACACAGATATTTTCCCTAGATCCTAAAACCAAGACTACCAGATTGATATTTCATTATATTCTTTTAAATGTTACAATACATATACATACATGCTGAAGAATTCATAAACCCTAATCCATTAACCCTGGATTAGAACATAATCATAGTTCCCTTGATCGGATCTAAAAAATACCATGGGAACAAAACCATAATGCCAAAAACCATGTGCAAAACCCATGCACAAAACCATGCGTAGGTCCAACCACCATCTTTGGGTCTTCTCACCATCCTTGGGTCCGCCCAACTATTATTGGGTCCTCATAAGAAAATTTCTCAAGGCGTTACCCCAAATCCCATGCAGGGGGATGGTAGACCCCCTACAAACCCCCTCGCTACGCTCAGTACAACATACAATGCTTGATTCTAGTCATAGAAATAATATAACACATACCAAACATTCTCCCACTTGTTGTTTTCTTTTCACACAGGGGGTCATAAGAGAGCTTTTTCATTGGTCCAACCCTGTAACATCCATTGTTTCTCTACAACAAGAAAATTTCTAAGTGCTCACAGACTTCATCAATTCATATCTAACATTATTCAAAGTGTTCACCTCTACCAGCAACACCTTATTGTTCTCAACCATATGCCTCACAAAGTGATATTGAACATCAATGTGCTTTGTCTTCGAATGATAAGAAAGGTTCTTAGCCAAGAAAAGTACACTTTGATTGTCACAGTATATCCTTATATCTCGCTGCACCAACACCATATTTGAACACAATATCTACAACTAAAATTCTTCCTTGCTTGGATGAGTGGTTGCCATGTATTCAACCTATGTAGTTGAAAGTGCCACTAAATACTACCTCTTACTCATCCAACTGATTGCTCCTCTAAATAGTTTAAAAACATACCCACTTGTAGATATTATTTAATCTAGATCTCCAACCTAGTCTACGTCAACAAAGCCACGAATTTCCAAGACTCTATCCAATCCTAGTTCTCCTTGGTAGCACAAACCACAATCACGTGTGCCATGAAAATACCTAAAAACCTGCTTCATCGTTGTCTAGTGCTCCTTCCCTGGTTTCGACATAAACCTTCTCAATATGCCCACTCCATGTGCAATGGTTGGTTTGGTGCAAACCATTACATACATCAGGCTACCAAATGCACTTGCATATGAAACAAGGGACATGTCCTCTTCCTCTTCTTGTGTATTAGGAAATTTTTCAGTAGATAAATTTATATCCATAAGAATAGGAACCTTCAGTGGTTTACTATCCCACATATTAAAACTTTGCAATATTTTCTCGAAATACTTCTTATGGTTTAACTGGAGCTTTGTCGTTTCCCGATCTCTTTTAATTTCCATGCCCAAAATATAGTTTGTAGCACCAAGATCCTTCATGTTGAATTTGGAGGGAAATTGGGTCATCAAATCTTGGATAATTTCTTTGTCATTTCCAATCATTAACATATCATCCACATACAAGAAGAAATAAATAACACGATCACCAATTATTTTGAATTGCATACAATTATTTGCTTTGCTTTTGGTGAAGCCAAGACCCCATATATATGTATCAAATTTATGAAACCACATCCTTAGTGATTGTTTTAACCCATACCAAGACTTCTTGAAACTGCATACCAAATCTTTCTTTCTCTTCACGACAAATCCTTCAAGTTTCTTCATTTATATCTCTTCTTCCATAACCCCATGAAGAAATTTTGTCTTCACATCCATCTATTCTACCTCAAAATCAAAAGTAACAACAATAGATAAAAACTTGCTAATAGAAGCTAACTTGGAAATAGGGGAAAAAATATCACCAAAATCAATTCCTGGCACCTAGGAATAACCTTTTTCTACCAATCGAGCTTTGTATTTCTCCACCTTTCCTTCTTCATTCATCTTCTTTTGAAACATCCATTTGGTTATAATGGGTTTCCTTCTAGCCGAAAACTCCACCAGATCCTAAGCCTCATTTCTATCCAAAGATGTCATTTCATAAACCATGGCCTCTAAGCCTCATTTTTGTCCAAATATGTCATTTCATTAACCATGGCCTCTTTCCAAAGTTTGGATCCTCGGAATCTACTACCTCCCTGAAAGTTCTGGGAACATAGTCAATAATAGATAAAGAAAAATTTGAATAGAAAACATACAGACTATACTTTTCTAGTTGCCTTCTCTCTCGAACCGATCTTCTCAAAATTAGATTTTGTGGCTCTTCCTCTTCTCATTCCTATTCTGTTGTAGAGTCTAATTATTCCTCCTTTAGATCAAAATCTATCTTCTGAGGTTCCTTAGGTAGGATTTCATGTTTAATAACATCTTTCATGTCTCTAAACACCACATCTCAGTTGTACACAACCTTCGTTGTTTCTGGCTTCCAAAGCTTATAACCTTTCAAACCATCCTTATACCCAATAAAGATGCACCTTTCAGATTTACTATCCAACTTGGTTCTTTTCTCCTTTGGAGGATGTACATATGAATCATAGCCATATGCCCTCAAATGTGAAATAGAGGGTTTCTTACCAGTCCATACCTCATGTGGAGTCTTATCCTCCAACATTGATGAAGGTAATATATTAAATAGGTAACATGTAGTCTCTACTACCTCTACCTAGAATTCTTATCCTAACCCGACACCACTGAGCTTGCTTCTTTCCTTTTCAATCAATGCCCTGTTCATTTTTTCTGCAACTCCATTGTGCTGAGGTGTGTATGGAGTAGTCTTATGTCATGCTATACCAGAATTCTTACAAAAATCTTCAAATTATTTCTTGCAAAACTATCAACCATTATTTGTCCTCAACACCTTGATCTTCTTCTCTTTCTGATTTTCCACCAGAGCATTAAATTATTTAAACCTTTCAAAGACTTCAAATTTCTTCTTGAGGAAATATATCCATGTATTCCTTGGGAAGTCATCTATAAATGAGACACACTGTAAAAACTTACCTTGTTAGGGTCCAACCCTAACCCCCTTATTTATGTAATAGGGCCAAGTCATAGTTGTAGTTAGTAAAGAGTTAATAAAGCCCATATTAATAATTGTATGTGGTTGACTCGCATTTAAAGAAAGGGGCCAAAGTTAGTTGCAAACGGGCTCTAGTATTAAACAGATGGTATTAAGAGAACCATGGTAATAACCCATGGTATTGCATGTATGAATCCTATATAAAGGATAGAGACTCCCATTGAGGAGCGTCATGTCTTATTTTGTAATCGAGCCCTGCTCTATTGGAGGTTAGCCCCTCGAAGAGGTAAGTGAACATTACTTTCATCTCTGAATAATAAAATACATGCTATAATTTCTCATTTGGTTTTGTGTTCTAGGTTGTGTTTCTTCATATATTTGGTATTTTGGGACCTTCTTACAGGTAAAGAGTATAACAAGTGGTATCAGAGTGTTTTCCAGGGCCAGTGGTATCTCCATTTTTAGCATAATTGTTTTTGCCTAGAGACGTGTTCCGGCATCTTTAAACCATGGGATATGTCATTGAGCGCATAAATCTGTGGATTTGGGGAGGCATGCACATAGTAAATACAAGAGCTAGTCACACTTTTTGGACTCCCTTGTAACCCCTATGGGTACCCCTTTGAGTAGTAGCACATTAGATAGAACTACGCATGGAATGTCTTCCACGTACCCTCTAGGTATATCAGAAGCCCCCAAGGCTCACTTGAAACCTCGCCATATATAAACCATCAACCATCTTGCTGCTACAATACACCGAGAACAACACTTGGGGAGATTACTCATGCATACGATAGGGTAGTCAGGTAGTACAGCTAAGGGTAAGGATGATCCTCCTTAGTTAGTGCCCTAAAATATTGGGCCGAGTACTACTATTGGACCCTTATGTATATTGTGATATGTAGCACCCGACACTCCTTGAGAGCATAGTTCCCTCATCTCTCTGAAGATATCCCACTATCTTGTTGAGAATGGAGCATGATTTTTTAGAGGTCTTTGTTTCAGCTGGATGTATACACCAGGAAGTCTGTACACCCCTCCATGCGGGGGGTGCGGGGGCGACTTGTCCCACCCGCAGGGGTTCGGGGGCGCCGATCCCCCCTGGTTGGGGGATCCAGGGGCTAGCAATCCCCCAGTGGGGGTTTTGGGGGCAACACCCCTGAAGCTAAAAATAGATGTAAAATTTCCTTATAAAAGTATAGTAATTTCTAGTCAATTTGGGTCATTCATTAGGCACATGATCTGACGATAGAACTTATGTTTAGTTTAGGGTTTTTTTCCTTAGAAGGCAACCCCTGTCTTTTTATGAGGGCATTGTATTTGAGGCTGTGTAATAGATGTGTATTCTCCGAGCAAGAAGCAGAGAGGTGAGACTGTGAGAGAAAATAAAGGATATTACAGCGGATCTATTGTAGGTTGTGTCTCTTCATTTTGCTGGATAATAGAAAAGAAGGATTGGCTGTTTGGGGTGGGCATAGCCCAAATTGGGTGAACCACGTATATCTGTGTCTTCCTTGTTTTATGTGTTTTCTGTGTTTATATTTCTGCAATATTTTATGTGTTCCATTGCTCTGTAATACATAATTTTCTAACAACTAGTATCAGAGCCGAAGGTCTATTTTGCTGATAAACTCTGAGGAAAGAAGGGTTCCTTGTTTGAGTGGGAGCAATGGCAGAAGATGGTAAGTTTAGGGTCGACAAGATTTAATGGCCAAAACTTCTCACTGTGGAAGATGCAAATGGAAGATTATCTATATCAGAAAGATCTATACCTACCATTGGGTGGAAAAACAATGATGCCAACGGGTATGACAGATTAAGAATGGAACCTTCTCAATAGAAAGGCACTCAAAATAGTATGGTTGTGCGTTGCAGTGTCGGTCTCCTTCAACATTTCGTAGGAAACAACGACAGAAGGTTTGATTAAGGCATTGGAGAAACTATATGAAAAACCCTCGGCCTCAAACAAGGTATTTCTTATGAAACGATTATTTAATATGAAGATGTCAGAAGGTGGATCTGTTGTAGACCATTTAAATGATTTTAATATTGTTACAAGTCAGTTATGTTCTGTAGGGGTAAACTTTGATGATGAAGTTAGAGATCTGTTATTCTTGTGCTCATTACCAAAAAGTTGGAATAGTTTAGTAATGGCCATTAGTAACTCTATTTCTAGATCTAGTACTTTAAAGTTTGATGATGTTGTCAGTGCTATCCGTAGTGAGGGAATGTGATGGAAAAGCTCCGGTGAGACATCGGGTAATGCTTTGAGTGCAGAATCTACGGGAAGAAAAATGGAAAGAGGAAAGGGCTCAAGATATTGCATTAAATCAAGGAAAGTGTTACTGGGAATAGTGTCCACTCAGAGCTGCTATTCCCACTAAGACTAGTAGCTATCTTAGAAAAAAACAAGTAAAGCCTACTTTCACTTTCCTTTATGAAAATAGATAAGAGTGGAATGAAGGAGACCAACCTTAGTCTTACGCTTGGTTTCCTTGTTTGATTCCTCTCCTTCCTAATAGACCTTTGCCGCTTCTCCTTCATCTGCCCAGCTTCGAAGAGAACCTGTGGAATCAAAGCAACATGCTACTATCGAAGAATAGAGATTTATATTCATAAATAACATAGGACCCGATATGTGTTAACCATACAAATGCATATATAATGAAACATACAAGAATATGGAGGAAAACTTGAATAACTTTATTAAGATCAAGAGTAGCAAGAGGATTACAACCATATGTTCTGAGCCAGCATCATCCTCCAGCAAGAAAGCCCTTCTTCACCTCAATTAAAGCTTAGATCACTCAACACTATGAAGTTACACCAGAAAACCAACAACACTTCTCTACAAGATAAAAGATTCCAGCCTCTGGATCTCTGTGATGAGGGATCCATATATAGATGATTGTAGGGAGGTGAGTCATCTTTTGGGGTCTTGACTAGTGTCCTCTCTGGTAGTTCCTGATTCCACTTGGAGAATGATGATCTATTACTCATCCCTGGTCGAAAACAGAGAGGCAAGTGTCAGAGGGGAAGCTTCTGGAAGATTCCATGATCTTCCACCTAACAATTTGTCCCTGCCATTTGTCCATTCCCGACCATCACACCCTACAGAGGGGCCATTCAGTATGCATCACACCCTCTACATTGGGAAGGTGATATGTATCGCACCCTCTACACTGGGTATTCAGTATGGTCCAGTTTTGACCATTTCTAAGCAGGTTTTAGTGGAGAAGTTCTGGGAGATGATGTAATCAGACCTTGTTCCTTTAGGCAGTGAAGCAACACTTTTAGGGACTTAGGAGCCCTCAGTTTATGGACATTTATGATTGGGGTTGAAGTGCCCAAAAATGTCTATAATAGTTGCCCCCTAAAGCATGAGGTCATTAATCTTTTGATTTCGGGTGAAATGCTTTACCATGGGGATCCGAAGTTTTTTCGAGCTGGGAGGTGACCTGTAATAAGATAAAATACAATACATTATCTTGACAACATTTTTTCATGATCTAGCTGAGGTGGGCATTCCCATGCTGAGCTTTAGAATTTCATTTTCATGTACATAGGACAGACAATCGTCTATGTGGCAGACTCATGATTCGAACTCATCATCCTTTGCTTTGGATGATCATTTGTTCGGCAATGATGTAAATTTGATGTCTTTATATTCCTAAATATATCGCAGCCTGGATGGATGAAACTAGATCTGGGGTCTTCAAAACTCATTCAATTTTCACTCAAAGTACAAGTCGATCCATGTGAAAAATGTTCTGGAGTCGAACATGGAAAGACACCGCCTGATTACCAACCAATGATGTAAGTTGTTAACAGGCGTGAGAGGAATCACCAATAATGACAATGACCCTCAAGGTACTATAGTACAATTCTCATGGTGTGAAAAAGGACTTGGCATCGAACACCACGCAGAATCTCTCGATCGAAGGCCATTAATGTAAACCTGTCGCCGAAAGTGAGAAACTTGCCATTGAGGCATGGAAGCTTCAAAGTATTGAAAGGGTTGTTCCTAGGTCGAATTCTTGGATAATGAGCTGATTTCAAGAAGAAGTGACCCATCATAGGAGGGCCTTAACGAATCCCACATCTATGACATGGAACGAAGCAAATGATTTTGGAGGTGAAAACGATCTGATGATATGGTGTTCAGGGTGGCGGTCATGAAAGAATGGAGCGTGAATGTATTGCAGTGGGTGAGACACAGGAAAATTGTCTGAATGACTTCTCTTGAATATATCGATGACACTGACGATGTATTGGTAGCATTAACCGCAAAGATGGATGGTGTGACAGACCAATGGTGATGGCTAGTGAACAGAACAACCCAACCCGGCTTGGATGCGGAAGGAAAGTGTCATGTTCAAGAGCGACTTGCTACCAATAAAGTTTATTCAAGTTTTCTTCCCAATTTTCCCCAATCATTGTTGACCAGTATCTCTTTATTTTTTTCAAGCTTGAGGAGGATAACATATGCTTGTTCTATAATCCGCCCTTCGGGTGAACCTGTCGCTATATTTTAGTGAGCCTAGTGATAGTGAAACTCGTTCTCGTCCATTTGGATGAGTTTGTCGCTATTCGGTTTTAACGAGTTTAATGACAAAGATAACTCAGTCCTTTTCAATTTTAGAGAGTATGAAATGGATGGAAAGGAGACTCCAAAGATTCTTTTTCATCATATAATCCCTTAAGTCCGAAAAAGCGTAAAATAATATGAAAGGGATGAATTTTCGATAGCTTTAACGAGCCGAACAAGACAAGCGCTTGATTGTTTTGTGTAATAATCCCTCAGGTCCAAAAAGATTAAAATCTAGAGGAGGGATAGCACTTCCGATGACTTTAACGAGCTAGAGAGGCTAATCGCTTGGCAATGTTTTCATATTTTACAAGTCAGTTGAAAAGAGCTTAAAGGAGACTCGTTTTTTGAGGAACAAGTGATAATTTTGGGTAGCAGCTGATTCCAGGTAAGGTTTGGAATTTTCCAATTATGCCAGTGTCACAAGGATGGCCAATAGAATCACTCTTCGCAGATGTTCCTCGAAAGGGTAAACAATCAAATGGAGGTGAATGATCGGCTAAAACAGAGTGGAGGTGATGATGAGAACACAACCAAGGCTCAAATGCTGACGATAAGGCATTCACAATGGTTATTTACCGGAAAAAATGGTTCATTTTTTAATGAGCTTAAACTCTGGGGGAAGAATTTACTCTTGTCTTATGTTTATTTTTTAATGAGCTTGAACTATGTGCTAAAACTACTCGTGGCGGTTTTAATTTTAAACGAGCTTGAACCCTGCGGTAACACTTCTCATGATAAGTTTGCATGCCTCCAACATAATAACGAAAATCGAGGTGCATGCCCCCCAAGCTTCATTGCATTCAACTCGGTGGTTGGAATGAAGGTTTACCTTTGAGATATTTGAAAGCCTCGATTTGGAAAGGGATTTGTTTCATTTTCTTAATGAGGTTGACATAGGAAAAGAACTATCCTCATGGCGACCTTTGATCACAACTCATAAGGGGTTATGAAGGAAAGATCTAGTGCCAGTGCCCCCAGTACATAATGTACGACATCACTGAATCGATCATAAGATGATGTAGCTATGGTAGGGCTTGCAGGCAATGCCTCGCGATGATCCACACTATCAAAATGTTCTGATTTCTTCTTCATTTTCGTTGATGTAGAAGATCTCATGGGACAGGTTTCCACTGTGGCCACTTCTACCAGCTTACTTGGAGGCGGAAGGGAAAAATTCCCCATTAATGAACGGTCTTTAGGAGACCTACTCCGATATTTTGAAGTGACTGAGAGCTTCCGTGGATCATCGGAATGCTTCCCGTAACTTGTGAACTGCTGGGGAGAAATTTTTGTTGGTCAACGATTGCGATTCCTCCTTGGAAGGGAAATGCAATCTTTCTGAAGTACGTCAACACAATGGCAGCCATAGCATATATCCAGGGCCTTCCTAGTAGGATATTGTAATCGAGGTTTCTGTCGATAACTTCAACATCAATTTCTACTATTTTGCCCCCCAGTTCGACTTGTAAGTTACTTAAAATCCCATATGGAGTGTATGTTCGCCCATCAAATGCTTTTAATGTCATTGACGATCGCGACAAGGGTGGTGAGCCTAAAGTTTTCTAGAAACTCATTGACATAATACATGTAGATGCTCCCTCATCAATAATTGTTCGATGAACAATTTTGTTGAGGGCTTTCACTTGAATAAGGAAAGCTAGTTGAGCTGGTAA
>APFE031461107.1:35863-60392 GCA_000404065.3 Pinus taeda
GTAACTGAGGGTCATATCCTTTGTGATCAAAGGCCACAAGATTGGAATCCGCTGGGTCAATCCCACCTATTGCTGATAATAAACCCTGCTTTTGGGAAGGGCAATTTTGCAGTACCTCAAGTGTCGACATAGCGGATGGCGATTGGGCCAGATCCTCCACTATATTATAATGTTGTGCTGCTTTGGCACGATGATTAAATGTCGATTTGTGTACTACTCCCTTTGGCGGCTTTATCGTTAGCTCAGGAATGATGGGTGGCACAACTTTGGTCGAAGTTGTTGTCGAACTACTAGGTTGATCTGTAGCCTTGTTGTTCAACATCTGTGGATTTCCATAATCTTTATTCTTTGTCGATATCAAAGCATTATTTTGTTGTTTCGAAATGGACAACATAAGCACTTGGGATGGGGAAGCATTGTCGCTAGAAACCAGATTTGTTCCTGGGTTCGGAAACGGATCAGTCAATACCACTGAGGTTTTTGAATTCTTGAAGAATCTTCTAAGCTTAGCTTTATATAGACAATCTCTTGTCTGATGATCCTCATCGCATATCTGACACCCTGAAGGAGGTTTCCTTTGCCGAGAAGGGTTTGCAAAAGATTTTTTAGGAGATAGCTCCCCTTGTTTCTTCTTTTTCCCTTTCTTTTTCTTCTTGCCTCCTGGTTGCTTTGGTTCTTTACCTTTGTCAGTCGACATGGCATTAACCTCCGAGGCAAGAAGTTTGTCATTTGCATTTTGACTAGAAACTGTACGGGCTTTCTTTGGCGTAGCCTTTATGGTTTTCGTGCTAGTCATACCTATCACGCCATTGCTGGCATGAGAGTCTTTGTTTGATTTAGGAGGGGGAGGAATGAAAAAATCCAGTGTAGGAGCATCAGGGATTTTATCGTAGAGCATGCCAGACTGAGTATAGATGAAGTCTAGATATTATGCACGAGAAATAACCTGCTCTTTAGTGACGACTCCTCCCTTTGCCACATCTTCTGTAATAGAAGGTAACAATGACTTAATAAACCATTCAGCCAACAACTGATCAGGAACATATGTTTTTACCATTCTACGATGACATCGCCATTCATGAATATGATCGAATATGTGAGTGGCCATCATTTGTTTGAAATTGGTGAGAAGCTCTGTTCACATTTCGTACCTTATGGGTAACTGAAAATGGGTTAAAAAGGCTGTGGCTAGGGTACTAATGTTATCAAATGAAGCTCTAGGCAATTCGATATACCATTTTTCTGTCGAACCAGTAAACGTTCGCTGAAAAAGGCGAAACCTGATCGAATCATCGTTGAGAGTGTTTGATAAACACCACAGATGAAAGGTCATCACATGATTCGACGGGTCTTCACCTGAATTTCCATTAAATTTAGGAATATCTAACGGAAGTTTATGAGGAATCGCCAGCCACCAAGGGGCATAAGCAATTGGATCATTCATCAGCCGGTTTAGATATGGTAATTCTAGCATTGCTACAAAGGGCAACTATTGATGCAGGTTAGTCGAAGCATACCCAGGATAAGATGGAATCACCTGAGCAATGGGTCTTTGCATACCAGCATAATGTATTTGATGCTGGTAACTTTGATAAGGTTGATGGGCATAACCATTATAGTATGGTCGTGGATAACCACTTTGGAAATGAGGTTGCCCATTACTTACAAAGACTTGTTGCTCAGGTCCCTGATATGATTGCTGCAATTGTGGTTATTGATATTGAACCAGCCATGGTTGTTGGACCATTTGCTGTTGTCCAATACTAGATGATTGACCAAGATGAGGAGTCATAGTACCTGTTTGAGCTTGAGTCACTCCAGATAAGGAGGCACTAACCTGAGGTTGTGATTGAATCGCTGAGACAAGAGGTTGTTGTATTGCAACCTGAGAAACTTGGGGTTGACATACAAAAGGTGGCGCTTGTACTCGCAATGTAGTCACCATAGCAGGTATAGTGGGAATATTTGACACAGGGTGGACTGGTTGCATTGAATATACAACCCTTGATTGCTGAGGCAGTATTGGTACCCAACCGCTGGATGTAATTCCAGTTTTACCTAAACTTTGTTGGAAACTCCCATATGGTTGTTCTCTAGGAGGGAACAATGAAAAGGCATACTGTCCCCCATATGGTGGCAATCTAGTACTTAAAGGGTAGATTGGCCTTTGAAGACACATCGCATCAATTTGTTGAGTTTCAACATTAGAAATACCAGATGAGAATCCGGATGAAGAAATAGGAACTGACCATATCGTCGAAACAGTCCCTAATTGGACTTTGGCTTGTTGTTGATAACTTGTTGGGATAGATGGTACACCAGGAATAGCAGCAGGAGGTTCTACTACTGCTGCATCAGATGACACAGTCCTGGATGTCGACGGTTGTTCAAACATATTTAGTCTATCCAAAAGATTTCCTAGCAATTCTACAGGAACTTACGACGAAGGGAGACTAAATTGTAAGACCAACAAGGGAACAGTGATGTTATTCCGATTAAAATAAATTTTAGACGCTTTGACACAACTTGTTTTTTCAATTTTTAAGAGTTGAGAAAAAACAAAAGATGACTCTAGTCGCCTTCGATTTGTAATGAGCCTGAAGTGACAAGTGCTCAGATGGACCTTTTCTTTTAAGGAGTCAGAAAAGGAGCAAAATAGACTTCTCTAGAAATCTAGGCATAAGGGATTACGAAACCAATCGCAAAACTGTAGAATACTTTTTACGATACGGCAGTCAATCTTCCCGAATGCTATGTTCAGTGGATTGCGATCGATAGGGCGGTAAACACAACTTCCTAAGGATAAAGGATGCAACCTATTGTGGTCTCCCAATATATACTCGACGGTACGTGGGAGGACAAGTCCGTACTAGCACTTGTTGTCTCAAAGTGGAGGAATCAGCCAACCAACAATGAAAACAACAGTTACCAGGTTTTACGATGCCATAATACGTCTCTAGCCTAGACCTCTAGATGTTGTGCGTTAGGTTCCAAAGCATTGTTAGATTCATTAAATTTATTTTAAGTTGATCTTGTTTAAAAATTTTCCTTTCAGGTTCACCCCGTGATGTGTATACAATTCCTAAAATGCAGTCTAAGATGATAAACAGATGTTTAATCTTCTTTTGGCAATGAAAATCCTAGCTACTAAGGAAGGAAAGTTGAGAATATTTCAACAAAGAGCACAGAGCACACACTAAATGCACTGTCCTAAATCAAACCAAGCAGTCTAAATGCAAATGCACATGCATGTATTTGCTTTCAACCTTCTTAATGTATGAATGATGATAAGAAAGCTATGTGCAAATCTGAATTATTTTCAAAGGGACAATACTCAACAAATTTCTTTTCAAAATGAAGTGAAGGTAAGAGAGACACTTTGTGATTTTGAAATGAAAAATGCTTTTCGACACTTAAAAACTACTAATTCAAATCATATACAAGAGTAACTGTATAATCGACTATCAAGAACAATGGGATTGTCTTCTATGACTAAAAACAACAGCTACAACACTTTCAGATCAAGAAACGACAGTTCGACTATGCTACTTCTTTGCAAAAGAGAACTGAAAATGGCGCACAATACATAAAAACACTTATAGTTCTTTGCACTATGGAGGCGGAATGATGTAAGAGAAGGGGGTTTTCAGAGAGATACACTGAACACAGACAGCAAAACTCCTGAATAGGACTGAAAATAGTGAGGAAGAAACCAAAGTCTGAAGGTAAAGTTAACCTTCCCTGACCATCACACCTGTCACACAGTGAATTCAGTATGCAGCGCACCTACTACACTCGAGAAGTGCGATGCATACAGACTTCCTTGAAGGCAGGGTGCAATGGTACCAGTGCGAGACTTTAAATGAGTTTTTACTTACAATTTGCAATTCAATTAAGGGATTTAGGCCGAGTAAGTGATGTTCCATATATGTAAATCAAAGGGGTTGATCTAAGGAGGTTACTAGAGCCACCACTTAGGGAAGTTAGACTATTTGTAGATCGATTTTTTAATTCATAAATAAAACCCAGAGATAGACTAAAGCAGCATTGATCTACTTTGCATTTGTATAAAAAATGCAGTTCGAAGGCTAGCGAGCTTGGCTTCAGGCTCCGTCTATAAGTTTATAAAAGAAAGAAAGATAGGCTAACAAACAATCTAGTCGTTCCCCAGCGGAGTCGCCATTTTGTTACCGAGAATAGTGTCCACTCAGAGCTGCTATTCCCACTAAGACTAGTAGCTATCTTAGAAACAAACAAGTAAAGTCTACTTTCGATTTCCTTTTTGAAAATAGAAAAGAGTGGAACGAAGGAGACCAACCTTAGTCTTGTGCTTGGTTTCCTTGTTTGATTCCTCTCCTTCTTGATAAACCTTTGCCGCTTCTTCTTCATCTGCCTTGCTTCAAAGAGCACCTTTGGAATCAAAGCAACATGCTACTATCGAAGAATAGAGATCTATATTCATAAATAACACAGGACCAGATATGTGTTAACCATACAAATGCATATATAATGAAACATACAAGAATATGGAGGAAAAATTGAATAGATTTATTAAGATCAAGAGTAGCAAGAGGATTTACAACCATATGTTCTGACCAACATCATCCTCCAGCAAGAAAGCCCTTCTCACCTCAAGTAAGCTTAGATCACTCAACACTATGAAGTTACACCAGAAAACCAACAAACACTTCTCTACAAAGATACAAGATTCTAGCCTCTGGATCTTTGTGATGAGGGATCCATATATAGATGATTGTAGGGAGGTGAGTCATCTTCTGGGGTCTTGATTAGTTTCCTCTCTCTAATAGTTCCTGATTCCACTTGGAGAATGATGATCTCTTACTCCTCCCTGGTCGAAAACAGAGAGGCAAGTGTCAAAGGGGAAGCTTCTGGAAGATTCCATGATCCTCCACCTCACAATTTGTCCCTGCAATTTGTCCATTCCTGACCATCGCACCCTACAGAGGGGCCATTTAGTATGCATCGCACCCTTTACATTGGGATGGTGATATGCATCGCACCCTCTGCACTGGGTATTCAGTATGGTCCAATTTTGACCATTTCTGAGCAGATTTTAGTGGAGAAGTTCTGGGGGATGATGTAATCAGCTAACCTTATTCCTTTATGCAGTGAAGCAACACTTTTAGGGACTTAGGAGCCCTCAGTTTATGGACATTTATGATTGGGGTTGAAGTGCCCAAAAATGTCTATAACAAAAAGGCAAATCCAAGTCTAGATCGGGAATAGTGTGCTGGAAATGCAGAAAGAAAGGACACCTAAAGAAAGACTATAGATCTCGAAAGGGAAAAGAAGGAGATGCATAGTAAGAAAAGAATCATGAAGCAAATGTGACAGGTGGTGTGTTACAAGATGCTTTGATTCTTTCTTTCAAAAATATTACTAATTCCTGGGTGGTAGATTCAGGGGCCTCATTCCATGCCACACCTGATAAGAAAAATACTTTCATGACTATGTTCAAGGAGATTTTGGACAAGTTCATTTGGATGATGATAAACCCTATAAAATTGTTGGAATGGGTAAGGTTCTTGTAAAACAGCAGAATGGAAACCAATGGCTACTAAAGGAGGTAAGACATGTTCCAGATCTAAAGAGAAATCTGATTTCAACAGGGCAGTTAGGTGGTGAAGGTTGTGTGACAACTTTCACAGATAAAGCTTGGAAGGTCACCAAAGGAGCCTTGGTAATAGAAAAAGGTGAAAAGGTTGGTAAATTGTATTTATGCTACGGTATTTCTAACTTTGTTATTGATTTAACTTCCTAAGGAGCAGATGTAGCATTATGGCATCATAGGCTTAGACACATGAGTGAAAAGCGGATGAAGATTATTCACTCAAGGAATTTGTTGGCGGGTTTGAAGAATGTTGATTTGGACTTCTGTGAGAATTGCATTTATGGAAAACAGAAGAGAGTCATATTTCTTAGAGTTGAGAAAGAAAAGAAGAGCGAAAAAATTAGAGCTTTTGCATACAGATGTATGGGGACCAGCTCAGGTATCATCTCTTGGTGGCTCTCGTTATTATGTTACTTTTATTGATGATGCAACTAGAAAAACTTGGATTTATTGTATTAAGAATAAATCTGATGTATTTGATACTTTCAAGAAATGGAAAGCTTTGGTTGAGATTGAGACAGGAAAGAAATTGAAGTGTCTTAGATCAGACAATGGAGGTGAATATTGCAGCAAAGAGTTTGATAGGTATTGTTCATAGCATGGAATTCGCAGAGAGAAGACATTTCCAAGAACACCACAAGAAAATGGTGTGTCAGAAAGGATGAACAGGACAATCATGGAGCGTGCAAGGTGCATGAGATTGCATGCAGGATTGCCTTTACATTTTTGGGCAGATGCTGTAGATATTGTTGTTTATCTAATAAACAGAGGGCCTTCAAGTTCCTTGGATGGTGGTGTTCCAGAGGAAGCATGGACAGGTAAAAAGGTAAACTACTCTTTTTTAAAGCCTTTTGGTTGTGAGGCCTTTGTCCATATTGATAAAGAAGAAAATAGAACAAAGCTTGAGGCAAAGTCAAAGAAATGTACCTTTATTGGATATGGTGTTAATGATTTTTGTTATCGCTTATATGATTATGAAAATCACAAAATCATTAGGAGCAGAGATGCAATATTCAATGAAAAGGTCTTGTATAATAATCAATTGCAGGAAAAAAACAGGAAAAAGAAAACAAGGAATATGCAGTTTTTGATGAAATCACTGAAAAAGTAAAGGTGCTTGAAAATAATAATAATTAACAACAACAACAACAACGACCACCACAACAACAACAGGCACCCCAAACACCTGAAAGTGGTGTTAAAAGATCTACCAGGATATGTAGACCCCCTGAAGGATACTCTCCTTCATTATAATATTTATTGTTGACAGATTCTGGTGAAACTGAATGCTATGAAGAAGCAGTGCAGGTTGAAAGCAGGAAGAAGTGGGAGGTAG
Source organism: Pinus taeda (assembly GCA_000404065.3). Lineage (NCBI taxonomy): Eukaryota > Viridiplantae > Streptophyta > Pinopsida > Pinales > Pinaceae > Pinus > Pinus taeda. The sequence continues at coordinate 42,832 of APFE031461107.1, forward strand.
CCATGGAAGAAGAGATGGACTCCTTAATGCATAACCAGACTTGGGACTTAGTCAGTTTGCCTGTAGGAAAAACTACATTGAAGAATAAATGGGTTTACAGGTTGAAGGAAGAAGATGGAGGAAAATAGAAGTACAAAGCTAGACTTGTAGTGAAGGGGTTTGCACAGAAGAAAGGTATTGATTTTGATGAAATATTTTCTCCTGTTGTTAAAATGACTTCAATTAGAACTATTTTAAGTCTAGTAGCAGTTGAAGATTTACATCTTGAGTAGTTAGATGTAAAGACAACCTTTCTCCATGTGAATTTGGAGGAAGAGAGATATATGTAGATGACATGCTTGTCGCAGTGTCTAACATGCAGGAAATAAATGTGCTCGAAAGAAAATTGGAAAATTCATTTGCAATGAAGGATTTGGGAGCTGCAAGACAAATCCTTGGTATGAGAATAACTAGAGACAGGAAAAATCGTAAATTAGCATTGTCTCAGAATGCGTACATACAAAAGGTGTTGAAAAGATTTAATATGCACAATGCAAAATCAGTTAGTACACCTTTTGCTAGCCATTTCAAACTTAGTAAGGAAATGTGCCCAAAGACCCAAGAAGACATGGATTATATGTCTAAAGTTCCATATGCATCAGTAGTTGGAAGCTTAATGTATGCAATGGTCTACACAAGGCCTGATATTGCACATGCAATGGGAGTTATAAGCATGTACATGAATAATTCAGGAAAGGAACATTGGATGGCAGTGAAATGGATTGTCAGATATTTGAAAGGTACCACAAATCAAGCATTATGCTTTGGTGGTTCAAACATTTCTCTATAGGGATATGTTGATGCAGATATGGCAGCTGACAGAGATAACATAAGGAGCACTATAGGATATGTATTTACGGTAGGTGGAACATCTGTCAGTTGGTTTTAAAAAATCCAAAGTGTTTGCACTTTCAACAATAGAAGCAGAGTTTGTTGCTGCTACAGAGGCTAGTAAAGGAATGATTTGGTTACAAAGGTTCATGGGTGAATTGGGTAAGGTGCATGATATGGTCATGTTATACAGTGATAGCCAAAGTGCCATTCATCTTGCAAAGAACTCAACATTTCATTCTAGAACTAAACACATACAACTCAAGTACCATTTCATACGATCAGTTTTGGAAGATGGAGAGTTGAAGCTGGAAAACATACACACTAGCCAAAATCCTGCAGATATGCTAACAAAAGTTGTAACCAGGGAGAAACTGAGAATATGCTTAGTTTCAATTGGTCTTCAAGGATGATGATGAAGATGAGAAAGAGCTAGGTCCAAAGGGGAGTCATTGTCCAGAAAATGAAGCAGCGATGGAGTTGCTACATTCATTCTCCAAGTGGAAGATTGTTAAGTGTGGAGCATGATTGTTCAGGGGTCTTTATTTCAGCCAGATGTATACCCCAGGCAGTTTGTACACCCCTCCACGCGGGAAGGGGGGGTGGGGTGCGGGGGGGACTTGTCCCCCTCGCGGAGGTATAGGGAGGCCGATCCCCCCCAGTTGGGGAGTCCGAGGGCCAACGATCCCGGCGAGGGTTCAGGGGCAGTGCCTCTGAAGCTAAAAACATATGTAAAATTGCCTTGTAAAAGTATAGTAATTTCTAGCTAATCTGGGTTGTTCATTAGGCAGATGATCTGACAGTAGAACTTATGTTTAGTTTAGGGTTTTTTTCTCTAGAAGACAACCCCTATCTTTGTATGAGGGCATTGTATTAAGTCTGTGTAATATACGTGTATTCTCCAAGTGAGAAGCAGAGAGGTGAGACTGTGAGAGAAAACAAAGGATATTACAACGAATCTGCTGTAGGTTGTGTCTCTTCATTTTGATGGATAATAGAAAGGAAGGATTGGCTGTTCCAGGTGGACGTAGACCAAACTGGGTGAACCACGTATATCTGTGTCTCTCTTGTTTTATGCATTTTCTGTGTTTATACTTCTGCAATATTTTATGTGTTCCATTGCTCCATAATATATAATTTTATAACAAAATGTTGGTATATTTATAACCCCTTGGTTTCTAGATTTCAACCCTTCTACAATAGTGATTACTAAGCTGCCTGTAGAGTCCGAAGATTGTCCTACCATGACATCCTTTTTGCCTAATGATCCTCTCCTTTTTGTATATATTTACCACTTAAATAAAGCCATATACCAGGTTTTGATGAAGGCATGTAATAATATGTATTTTTTTTTCATATTTAGGTTTATACCCTATTGTTTTGTTAAAGTTGCAATTGGCTACCGAATCTGTCTGTTTCCACAGCTAATCCAGGTTTCTGTAGCAGTCTCCATTGTTCACAAGGTTCCAGAGTTCCAAGCCAGCAGCGAAAGGTGTGGATGGATAGAGGATGGCTCCCTCATGGATACCTTCCTGTCCACTTGAAACTGTTTGCTAAAAGAAGTAGAGGAGATCGCAGTCAAACTCCAAGTCAATTGTTGGATTAATGCAGAACAAAACCCGAGATCAGTTGAAACCTTATCGTTTTGCTTTCAGAATAGAAAAGCGATGGTTTAGCAATATAAGTTTAGATAGGTTAGAGATATTAGGCTTAAAATATTCATATAGTTATGCCAAGAGACCTGCTATAAAACTAATGGCCGCACTATTATTTGGGTGTGCACTGAATGATGTAATTATGAACAATTTGTGAATTTGGTGTGAATAGAATTGGTTTTTGTGTGCAAGCGTTGTGTTGATTTGAAGCTCTGACCTGCTATGTAGAGGGCCCCTACAAACAATGGCAAGTTTTAATCAATTACAATCTGATTTCCTTTAATTCTTCAATTGCTCTTTTTCGTGTGATAATGCAGCATAATGATCTCACCAGTGAATTGTTATTTGCATAAGAGCTTTAATTTGCTATATACCTAGTTTAGACTATTATATAATTTTCTTTATACCTGGTACAACATGGTCCTTTCCTTCACTTATTATCCAGCATAATTGAAGTGTGTTCAATTCACAATATAGATGTTGCTTGGGTTATTTTGTTTGGGCAAAGATTGAATAAGTAAAAGAGTGAGAAGTTCTCTCCTAAAAAATTGAGTTCAAACAGTGTTTCTTCATAGATGATAGAATAAGTTTATTTTTGTACTTAGAATATTAGAAAATTCAACATAAAGATTTAAGATAAAAAATCCAAAAACAATCTAATACAAGCAGAACCATTCTCACATCATCTACAAACTAATTGGATAGAAATTAATTCCTAGGAAACTTAACCAACATCCCTAAGAATTACGACACTAATATAATTGACAAACACCACATCCATCTTAAGTTTAGATCTTAAAAAAATACATAAAGACCTAATGAATAACTTCTAAGCACATATGGTGCACCTGTACTTCATCAGTTTATGCACCATGGTTGATAACTTATGATTGACAATTCAAGGACATTGAATTGACCAAACATTTTGGTGCCGCTACCGGGAAGTACAATTAGAACTAAAAAAAAACCATCATTAATTGAGAAAATGACATGCATAGGGATAGATACTCTAGGGGCATATTTGTAGGATGAGGAAGAAGTTTAATTCCCACAAATCCACTCAACTCACCACGATTTCAAAATTTAAAAACACCTACTTAAACTCAAATTCCATTTAGAGGTCAACAAAGACTTCCTAAAGTCTCAAGATTAGAAATTCAATCCAGAACTTCATCGACTTCTTCTTCTGAAGCTGTAATTAAAGAAAATCCTACATCCCAACTAGAAGAGTAATCTTTCTATCCCCTACTAGTGAGCAAATTTTGGGAGAAGAATTGGAAATTCCTAGTGAAGAAGAGGAATTGGAAACTTATTCTGAGCAACCATTGATAGAGGAACCAAAAATATTAGAAGAACACTATATTAGCTCCGAAGAATCTATCATGGCTAAAGAAGGGGAAGGAGAAGTACAAAATGTCCATGGCGAAGAAGATAGGATTGGAGGAAGGGGAAGAGGAAGAGGTAGAGCTAGAGGAGGGGGTGGAGGGAGAGGAAATCAAGATCCTTCGGGATTCCCTATTCTAGATGAAGATACAACCCTCACAATGAAAAATATATCACCCTCGATTCCTCCTAATTTCCATGGGAAAAGAAACAAAGATCTGGAGACATTTCTCTTTGAATTTGAAGTATTATGAAGATCATATGACTATTTGTGTGATGCTCAAAAGTTGAAATTGTTCCCTGCCACATTCAAAGACTCAACATTAAAATGGTTCATGAGTCTAGGAGTGCATTCTATAAAAGCAAGAGCAAAAATGAAAGAGGATTTCTTAGGAAAGTATAGAGATTATTGTATGACTAGTAATCTTAAAGATGAAGTCTTCAAAATGACACAAAAAGAAGATGAGAATCTTGAAGACTTGGTAGAAAGGTTAGTTTATAATGTTAGAAGAGAAAAAATGGATAATTTGGATGAAGAAACCTTAAAAGTTTTTTTACTCAGAATTGTTAAAGATGGATGGATCGATCTCCTTAACCTAACTAGAAAAGGAGATATTTCCCAACTACCATTTGCAAATATTTGTGATTTATGTGTACATATATAAATGGGAAAAGTAAGAGTTGGAAAGAGTCCTAGAAACCCTCTCTTACATAGAATAAACAAGTCTGCAACTAGGAGAGTTAGCAGGGCAGAAATAGGAAATTTACTTGACACCTTTAAAACATATGTTTTTGGAAGCCTAAGTGAACAGATAGACACCCTTAAAATACAAAACAAACAAAATTCTGAAAATTCTGCATTATTTATCTTCTGTCCCAAATGTCGAAAGAAACATGCTCTGAGAGAGTGTCCCATAGACTCAAATGCCATAGAAACCCATGTCATATGTACAGATAATCATGATACAAAGGAATGTCCATCCTTACTAGGTATTAAGGCTATATTCAATGATGAAGGAATATCAGAACCAGTAGACCCTCTTAACTTTATAGCCAAAAGACCATGGAAAAACCCCCAACCAAATCAATCACAAGGATTTAGACCACAACAATTTTCCCAATCTTCACAAACTAATTGGAATTCAGGTTGGCAGCCTTGGGCTCTACCATAATCAGAACATTGGAATCAAGGATGGAAAAATCCTTATGGAGCCTATGCTCAATATCAACAATACTCACCACCATACCTTCCACCATAATTCTTACCCTTGTCTAATCAAATTCCTCAAGCTAATAAATTACCACAAGTCCTAGTTTACAATAAAAACCCGCAACTTTCCCTACCATTTCCACAAAAATCAAATCAACTACCTGCTCAACCAGTTCCAAATCCTAATAATAAGATACCACAACAAACAACATATTACATGGAGGGTCAGAATCCTCAAACTTATGTAATAACCCCACTATACCAAAACAATGTCCAATTAAGGTCTGGAAGGGTACTACCAAAAAAACCCTCCTATAACAAAATATGATCTTCAAAAACATAAAAATCAATCAAAATAAGGGGAGACTTCTCTCCCTCAAAAATAAAATGAACAAACAAAATAAATTCCAATAGATGCTCCTATCATAGAACAACACTTGATATCAGTTAAACCACCTTTCCCGGAAAGGTTGAAAATTGATGGAGTAGAGAAACAAATTATCTTTCCTAATTACAATATGATGGATGAATTGAGACATGTTTGTATTAAGATTCCTTTATTACAAGCCATAAAAGAAATACCAATTTTTGCAAAAACAATTGAGGAATTAAGTACAAAACGATCAAGGAGAAGAAGAAAGGATACAAAAAGAATTTAGATAGTTAGAAAAATTGTAGACATTATTATGGGAAAGATGACAATTCAAAAATATTTAGACCCCGTAAGCCCCATTGTAAAAATTCACATCTGAGATGCTAAACACATTGATTGACCTAGGAGCAGCCATAAACATAATGAGCAAAGAAGTTATGGACACACTTAGGCTTCCTAACCTTCAATACACACCAACATTATTGCAATTAGCAAATTGATCTATTATTAAACTGGATGGTGTGTTAGAGGATGTTTTTGTATCTTTATATTCTTGGGAATATTTTGTTGATTTCATCGTCTTAACACCCAAGAATAATCTAGGAGGACATCCACTAATTGTAGCAAGACATTGGTTCGCTACAACTGATGCATTTATCAGCTGTAGATCAGGTGATATGTTTATATAAGATGGGAATTCTACAAAGAAATTTACATTACACATCTTGAAAGAATAGATACAAAAACTGAAGAATGGATAGAAAATAATGAATCTTCCTCACATTATGAGTGTAGTTGAAATGGATATATCTCCACTAAACAAGTATGATTGATGTACATGGAAAAATTTGGGAATTCCTTGATAGAAATCTTTCCAGGAAAAACCATGATGTCAATGAAAACTTGGAAGACATGCAAAAGGAACAATTGATAGAAATTTTACGGAAACATTCTTCTGCTTTTGCATGGGAATAAATTGACATGAGAGGGGCTGATCCTAAAACTTTCTTACATCATATCTACATTGAGAAAAATTCAAGACGAGTTAGACAACCTCAGTGAAGAATGAACCCAAATCTAAAAGAAATTGTTAAGGTAGAATTGTAGAAATTATTAAATGTAAATTTCATCTATCCAATATCTAACAGTTAGTGGGTTTCATCCCTATTAATCGTCCCTAAAAACAATGGAAAATGGAGAGTATGCATCGATTATAGGAAATTAAACAAAGAAACATTAAAATACCACTTTCCATTGCCTTTCATAAACAAGGTCTTAGATACTTTAGTAGGAAAAAATATTTTTCCTTTTTGGATGGGTTTAGTGGATATAACCAGATTTAGGTAGCTCCTGAAGATCAAGATAAAACTAAATTCACTTGTCCATGGGGAACTTATGCTTACCAAGTACTTCCCCTTGGGTTATGTAATTCTCCAACAACATTCCAAAGGGTAGTCCTTGGCATTTTCTCCGATCTTATTCATGATTGTGTGGAAGTGTACATGGATGATTTCATAGTCTATGGGGATTCTTTCAGTGAAGCAATAGAAAACTTGGAAAAGGTCTTAATAAAGATGTCAAGGAACAAACCTCTCATTAATTCATAAAAAGTGTTTCATGATGTTTAACGAGGGAATTTTTTTAGGTCACCATATTTCCAGATATGGAATTAAGGTAGACTTATCTAAGGTGGAAGTCATTTCCATGTCGTCAGTGCCAAGCTGTCGAAAGGATGTTAGAAGCTTTCTTGGTTTTACTAGATACTATAGAAGATTTATATAAAACTTCACAAAAATTGCATCCCCACTCTTTAAATTACTCACCAAAGACTGTGAATTCAGTTGGCATTCCAAATGTCAAGTTGCATTTGAAACTTTCAAAAAGAGAATTTATGAAGCACCCATTTTAAAAGGACATAACTGGAAATTGCCTTTCCATATCTCAATAGATGCTTCAGATTCAGCCTTGAGAGTTGTTTTAGGACAAAAAGGTCTCACTCCTTATGCCATTTATTATACTAGTAAAAATTTAACCCCTGCAGAGTTAAATTATATAACTGGCTATGAAACATTTGTCCACACAGACCATTCTGCCGTTAGATATCTAATGAATAAACCAATCACTAATGGAATAATATCTAGATGGCTCCTACTTTTGTAAGAATTCAACATAACCATTCTAGATAGGTCAGGAAAATAGAACACAATTGCCGATTTTATATCTAGAATACAAAATGAAAATAATGATTAACATGTAGAAGATAAATTTCCAGATGAATATATTTTTGCAGTATCTACTAAATCACATTGTTATGCATATATTGCTAACTATTTGGCCAAATGAAAAATGCCATTTCATTTATCTCCCAGAGAAAAAATAAGAATGTTCCATAATAACACATCCTATTCATGGATAAATGAGGAATTATACAAGACATGACGAGACCTCATCATCAGAAGATGTGTTCGGGAGGACAAAATACCAGAGATACTAAAAGATTGTCACAATGAGCCATATGGAGGACATTTTTCTGACAATAGAATTGCTTACAAAATCCTGCTTTTAGGATATTATTGGGCTTCCATTTTCAGGGACACTAATGAATATGTTAAAAGATGTGACAGTTGTCAGAGAATGGGCAAACCTACTCTTTCAAATGAGATGCCACTGCAACCACAGGTACTTATCGAACCATTTGAAAAATGGGCACTAGATTTTGTTGGACCAATTAGCCCACCTTCAAAGCAAAAGAAGTATATTCTAGTATGTACTCACTATGCCACTAAGTGGGTAGAATATAAAGAACTTCCTTTTGCTACTGAAAATACTGTAGTTTCACTTCTTTTTGAGGATAATTTTTACTCATTTTGGTGTTCCAAGAGAAATTGTAACAGATTGAGGGACACAGTTCACATCCAGACTAGTGTAGAAGCTTGTGGACCAATACAAGATAAAACATCGGAAGTCAACTCCATACCATCCACAAGCCAATGGAAAAGTTAAGTCCATAAATAAGGTGATCGAGGCTATCCTTAGAAACACTGTACATCTACATAGGAAAGACTGGGTGGAAAAACTTCCAGAAGCCTTATGGGCTTATAGGACTACATGGAGGAATACTACATGACATACTCCCTATGAACTTGTTTATGGGAAGAAAGTATTACTTCCAATAGAATTTCAGATCCAGACCTATAAGACAGCCGTCCAGTTAGATCTTGACTTGTCAGAAGCCTAGAAACAAAGGTTGACACAATTAAATGAGCTTGATGAAATTAGACAAGAGGCCTTCCAGATGACCAGCTTAGTGCAACAACAGAGGTCAAGATGGCATGATAAGTACATTAAAGAAAGGAAGTTTCATTCAGGAGGTTGGGCATTTCTCTTTGATTCAAAATTCAAAAATTTTCAAGGGAAATTCCAAACCCATTGGCTTGGGCCTTATGAGGTTGAGAATGTATTTGAGAGTGGTGAAGTTAGAATTAGGATTAATGATGAAAATAGAACTCCTCTATTAGTAAATGGAAATCGACTCAAGGTTACCAAGAACCATCAACAAGAGAGGAATTTTTTAAGATGTTTCAAGATAATTCAGAATTGAAGATGGTCAAGAATAATACTTCTTCTTTTCCACCTTAGAAATTTTCATTCAGTTTGTTCTTCAATAAAAAAAAATGGAAAGAAGGAAAAATAATAAAAAAAATAATAAAAAATAATATATTATATAATATATATATATTATATATATATATATATAATATATATAATATATATAATATAAATATATATATATATGTATGAAAAAAATTGTATAAACATGAAAACCAACATGTTGTTGGCATGTTTATACAAGATATTTAAAGTGAAAACATTTGTTGGGCAGCATTCAAATTTTCTTTTCAAAATAAAAAATAAAAATAAAGTTCATCTACTAAAGCCTTTTTTCTCTTAAGCTGCAGTATCAACAACTTTTCGCATCTTGGACAAGTTTTTGCAACTAGACAAATTTCTGCAGCCAAATAACTTTTAAGCTTAAAAGGATGCTTGGTGATCTAGATTAAAGCACTGTTGACAGCAAGGCACCTGCAGGAGATCAAAGGACAAAAAATAAGGCTAGAAACAAAAAAATTAAAGGTACACACTGCTTTAATTTAATAATAGGGAAGGTTATATAACATGTATGATTAAGAAGATATAGTACTAAAGTGCAATCATTATAACCTAAGGGTAATGGCCGCCTAACAATATATCATATGCCACCACTTTAAAAGTCATGTCATGACCTTATGCCAAATCTCCCAAATTAATTACCAAATCATAAGTTTGAATGCGCCTAATGGTCAGATTCATTCCCATAATGCTTATGATAACCCATCCGTTCTTCCCTATTATTACAGTCCTATGATCTTTCATAGCCACTCCATCTTTCTGCCAGCTAGACAACCATACCAGTTCTAGTTTCCTGCCAAGGTAGCCAATATTTGAGGTAAAGCATCCTTTGACATGGGGGTAATTTTTCGAACTAAGCCTGTAGGGAGGCAATTCATAGAGGGGTACCCACAAACTACAAAGCTGCTTCAAAGAAGACAATGGCTGCAGTTCATTAAGAAATTTAACGACTTCCACAAGGAGGTAACCAAGAAATTTGTGTGCTCATTCAATGGAATGGAGGTTGAAATTGGGGACATAAAGCTCACAGTAACAGAGTCTATGATCGCTGAGGCCACTGAGCTGCCAAGAAATGGAGAAAAATGGTTTAAAACCAAAGGGATTGACTACGAGGACTCGGAGGTTTTCCTCAAGAATCTGAACATGGACACTACGGTCTACAAAAGGTATTCCCAGCTCTGCTCTTAAAAACAAATGGAGAAACGTATTACTTGTGCTTCATAAGTTTATCACTTATGAGGGTAGGTTTGGGAAAATGTATTTTTATCATGTTAGAATGATGGTGCACTTCCTTGAGGATCATTAGATGAACCTCCCCTATTTCCTCTTGAATAGCCTCAAGAAAATGGCTACAAATGTTTAGAAGAAAATCCAATGCATAGAAAACACCATGTATCATCATGGTCTGGTAAAAATATTGGTTGAGTTTCATCCCTAGAAAAACCAAGTAGTAGCAGGGCCCTCAGAGGAAGAAAGAGAACCATAGAAATGATAAAGGAACTGAACCTTCAAACTTAGACAAAGGTAACAGAAGAAGAGTTTCCAATAGGAAAAATTTTGCATAGAATGAAGAGGGGAAACCCTAGAAGAAGGAAAGCCAAACCATGTAAAGAAGAATTCTCACAAACTAAAACCTCTCCTCTAGAAGAAAAATCGGAGAATAAAAGGAGGAAAGTGCAGAAAACACAAACCCTAGGGTCGAGAAGGAGCACGAGGTTGAGCACGACTCCACAAACAACACCAAAAGATACGGAATACATTAGTCTCTAGGAGAATGAGCCAAATGAAAAGAAGCCAACTGAAGAGGAGCCAACGGAGAACACTCCAACAGAGATTGAGCAAACAAAGAACAAGCCAATAGAGGATGAGCCAACTGAAAGCCCTGGGAATTCTCCAAAACGGTCACCAAGTTCATCACCACAACTTTTCAGCTCACCTTTAAGAAGCCAGATGCATATTCCTAGTATTGACCCTGCTCAATAGAAAATATATGACTACACAGTGTCACTAGAAAGGAAGGGGACAACAACAAAGGAAACCATTCAGATCCCTAGAGAAGGAAGCAACTAGGTAAATGAGTAATCAGACTCAAACATCTTGAATAAGGAGATCTTTGAACTAGAAACACTGAATTGGTATCTCAAAAATGAAAACCAAGCCTTGAAGACACAGAGTGAGATACAGATTGCCAAGAGTGAAATCTCATCCTACATCTAAGCTTGTGGTATAAGAAAAACAAGAAGGTGAAGAAAGAAAATATAATTATGCAGAGCAAGATAATTAGTTTAAATTACAAAATTGTAATGAGGAAGCCTAGAATGCCAATCTCTGCCAAAAGGAAGAAAACAGTGAAACATGGAGATGACAAACAAGAAGCACAAGTAAAATAGAAGGAAGAAGTGTATGAGAATATACAACATGTCCAATCTAGGGGAATGTAGAGTCCAAAGATGGTCCACAAATGACATCCTTTTTGTATAATGATCCTCTCTTTTTCCTTTATATTTACCACTTGAATAAAGCCATATCTACCAAGGTTTGATGAAGGTATGAAATAATATGTCTTCTTGTTCATATTTAACTTTATACCCTACTGTTTTGTTAAAGTTTCAATTGGCTACCAAATTAGTTTGTTTCTATAGCTAATCCAGGTTTCTATAGCTGTCTCTATTGCTCGCAAGGTTCTAGAGTTCCAGATCAACAATGATAGGTGCAGATGGATAGAGGATGGCTCCCTCATGGGTACCTTCCTATCCACCTGAAACTGTTTGCTAAAAGAGGCACAAGAGATTGCGATCAAACTCCAAGTAACGGCAGATTAACGTAGAATAGAACCTGAGATCAGTTGAAACCTTATCATTTTGCTTTCAAAATAGAAAAATGATAGTTTAGCAATATAAGTTTAGATAAGTTAGAGATATTAGGCTTAAAATATTCATACAATTATGCCAAGAGACCTGCTATAAAACTAATGGCTGCATTGTTATTTGGGTGTAAGCTAAATGATATAGTTGTGAACAGTTTGTGGATTTCGTGTGAATAGAATTGGTTTTTATGTGCAAGTGTTGTGTTGATTTGAAGCTCTAAACTTCTCTATGGAGGGCTCCTACGAACAATGGTATGTTTTAATAAAATACAATTAGATTTCCTTTAATTCTTCAATTGCTCTATTTTGTGTGATAATGTAGCATAATGATCTCACCAACGAATTGTTATTTTCATAAGAACTTTAATTTGCTTTATACCTTGTTTAGATTGTTATCTAATTTTATTTATACCTAGTACAACATGGTCCTTTTGTTTGCTTATTATCCAAGATAATTGAAGCGTGCTCAATTCACAATATAGATGTTGCTTGGGTTATTTTGTTTGAGCAAAGATTGAATAAGTAAAAGAGTGAGAAGTTGTCTCCTAAACAATTGAGTTCAAACAATATTTCTTCATAGCTGATAGAATGAGTTTATTTTTGTACTTAGAGGACTAGAAGCTGTAGCATAAATATTTAAGATCAAAAATTCCAAAATAATCTAATACAAGTAGAACCATTCTCACATCATCTACAAACTAATTGTATAGAAATTAATTCCTAGGAATTTTAACCAACATCCCTAAGAATTACAACACTAATATAATTGACAAACACCACCTCCATCTTAAGTTTAGATCTTAAAAAAATACATAATGACCTAATGAATAACTCCTAAGCACATATGGTGGACCTGTACTTCATTAGCCTACGCACCCGGCTGACAATTTATGATTGACAATTAAAGGACATTGAATTGACCAAATACTGCCAATATGGGTTCGAATTCTTAATTTTCTTGCTCACATGTGGCACTTCTCTATCTTTCAAGGCATTGAAAATACCCTGGGTTGTTTCCTTACAACCACCTCTTCTTGTGGGTAGCTTGGCATATAGACCTATGGTAGATTATGTGTCAAAATCGATATATTTAAAGGATTTCTAAACCAAATAAATTAAAAAAAAAAAAGCTATTTTAACTGGAACCATGCTTTTCACTATAAGAATATTGTTTTTCAATATCACTTCTATCAATAAGCATTCCATTTACATAATTCTTTCATTCTATTCAAATATTTCTAGAGGCAGAATAACGAAAATTCCAAAGCTAAAATTTGGAAACCTTATACCTAACCTCCTAGGGAGTAGAAAACTTCCTCTACTTTAGAAAAGGATGATGAAGGATCTGATCATGGATTGCATTTGGTGGATAATGTCCATATTTTTTATTATCCAAAGTCTTATAAGGACCCTGGTATGAACCATTGCTTTGGCTAGCAGAGAAATAGGGAATAATACTTCTTCGAGAGCATTGAAGTGAGAACATGGTTGGATTCTTTGGACTATGGCAAGCATTATCCTTTATAATGTAAGGATAATATTTAGAATTCCTTGAAAAACTAACCTTCAAAAGAATGGGTCACAATTTCGAATTAGAAAGGAAAGAAAGGTCACTTTGAGGCATAACCCCAATTTATATGATTCTCTTTTGCAAATGTTTCATTTACTCCTCTATGACTTATTTGCTATTATCAATTCCACAAATATTTGCAATGATCCTATGAGTATATGGCACACTATGTAAGGAAAAGTGAAAGAATCATGATTGTATATGACATATTTTAGTTTTTATCAATGAAATAATATATATAAATATATAGATATATATACTTTGTAATATTTTCTTTATGACTTAAAATAACACAACCACCAATTGAATGTAAAATATAATCTCTCTTTTTGGTATGTAGAGGCAAAGAGTAATTAAAAGTAAAACAAAATCTTATTCCATAAATAGGTAATGTGTACATCATAACATGAGGGAGAAGTGTAAATAAATGAATTATTCTAATGTTTACCTTATGTTTTAATACATTGTAAGGTGTTTCCCTTTGAGGAGAACTCCCCTGGTTGCCACTCTGCATTGGTCAATAACCTTGGATTGAGTGTTAGATGATTGAACAATGGTGTTCCATTAGATTAATAATTAAGAACAAAACTAATAGTTAAAAAAACTAACTGATAATTAGCATAAGAATAACGATTAGGGAAAAATTGAATACAACCCTTCCTCCACACACAGATAGCTTCATATGGTTAAGATTCGATGGGGAGTTAAGGGTAGCTACCCTATTCTTCCCCTTACCTCACCGGTCATTCACTCGACGTTGTTTGTAGGAAGGGTTATGTGTCAATCTCTTCGTAGGAGGAGGGTTTACGACTATTTTCAATTATCAGTAAGTGACAAATTGATTACCTTCTTGTTTTGGCAATTCAATTGTAAACTTTCATGAGAATATGAGTAATTTTTCATTGCAAATTACTTGTAAAACACCATGGAAGAGGAGCAGAACTATCAAGTTGGGTTGCAAAGGTTGGACTGGTTCTTAGGTATGAATGAAGGTTTTCACTACATGATGAGCTAGGTTAGCTTCCTCGATGTAAAATTTCACAAAGGGTTTTCTTTTTCAACTTGAATATCTCCTTCTTAACTGTAATTTTTGGTTTTATCAGCCTAGTGGCTCCCATGTTAGCGCTATTTAACCTCGAGGTATCCATCTTAGCCATTTTTTTAATAGTTATCTTACACAACTTCAGAGGGCTTTTCCTTCTTTCAAAAAGGTTTTATTTCCTCCTTGTCGGGTGCAGGAATTCACGTAGGTGAGGGTTTCCATATCTCTTAGCAGTAAATGCCTAACTGCTACAAGATTTTGATGGTTTTTCATGTGTTTCTTACATAATCTTCTTCTCTTAGGTTTTTTCTGAAATTTCCTCTACCGTTAAATCAAGTTTTCCTTAGGGGGTTCAGATGGTCACTCACACTGACTATAAATTGGTTTGAGAATTGATGGTTTTCCCTCTATAATCTTAGTTTTTTTTTTTAAAGTTAATGTAGGACCTCCTAAGGTCATAAAGATGGGTTTTTGTGTATATTTGGAAAATGTATATATATGTAGTTTTTGTTACACTAAATTATCTTTGATCCTCAATGATTGTATGTCTTTGTAACATTGAGATCTCTATTATTGATCTATTTAATATGGTTCAAATTGCACATATTTTTCGTTTAAATTAATGGTGAGAATTGTTCTCAGTCAATATAGATGGTGATAGACAAGTTACATGTTTAAATTAATTTATCATTAGTATGTGAGTGAAATTTTGTAATTGAAAATCACGCATTTTTCATTATGGTTTTACATGCCAACCACATTCATGGCTTCATTACATCACAATGTTGTTTCAAATTTTAACAGTTGAGGATTATACATAAAAATATATGCCTTTAACTTCTCCCGACATGATTAGTATAAACCCCTTTAGACATATAAAAAAATGGGTACTTAAATAAATAAATATAATGTTATGTTTGAGCCCTAAACTTGAGCAATTTAAAAGTAAATTCTAGTCCCAAGGAGATGCATTTCTGTTTGTTTTCCTTTATTTTGCAAGAAACAAATTGTAAATTTTACATATCCTACATATGGAGCCTCTTCAAAAGAAAAATAAATTACATGAACGAATTTATAACATGAAACTAACTCATGTAACCCCACTTTAGTAGTTGTAGCCATTTGCACAACCACATTGTGGCTAATGAATGGATGGTCCTAGCCTTCATTGATGTCTGTACTTCTTTGTCTTTCAGTGTGAAAAATAGTTTTGGGCCAATGTGTGTGCATGTTTTTGGAGCTATCCAGTTACAATGTTGTATGTTCCTTTGACAAATGTTGGAAACATGCCAAGGCGTTTGAGATGCTCGACCTGATCTTGGATGAAAATCCCTAGATGAATTATGTCATACTCATAATAATCCAAGCTTCTATCCCCAGAGATATGTAAGCCTTTCACAGACCATTTGTAGAAGTTTCAGATACAATGTACTAGGTATCACCTTGACAAAAAAATCTATGCTCTTAAACTTATAGATCAAAATGTAACAAAGAAAACTACTTGAATCTGAAGCAAGTCATCATTTTTCAATAGCATTTTTGCCTCTATTTGTCGACACAAAATCTAACCATCCACATTCAACAAGCAACTTCTTTGCTCATGTTTCTGCTGTTTCATTGTATTTAAATAAAAAGGAAAATCCCATAAAATATCTTTAAGCTTTAGAAATATTAAAAATTGTCAAACCTCACATATTGAGAGACACTTCTACTGTTTACAGGTTCTTTTTGTTTTTTTGTTTACCATGTCCTTCACATTGGACTCTATTGAGCAGTTCTCATAAGATAAGTGAAACTATTTTTTTTTCAGATAAATCTGTGCTTGTTCTTGTTACCACAAGTTACTTTGTTTTGAAATTTGTTCTGTGAAAATGTCGATCTACTATGTGATTTAGTATATGCATGTACTTGGGTTGTGATAGAGTAATGATTGCGAAATAAAATATACAAGAAAATGAGGATTTCTCTAATATCGATTGGGTGTTGATGGAAATGGCCATTTTTTCTGGTTATTTTAGACTAGAATCCTGAGAGATTTTTGGAAACTTGAATTTTAAGTTGTTTAATCTGTAGAATTCAAGTGCTCTAGAGTTTGTCAGGGTGCTGAATCTATTTATGTATTCAAAAATATTTTTTGAAAAACAAAAAATCGCATTCTTGCTTGAAATTGTATGATCAAATTCTAGTGAAAAAAGGTTATCGATTGAAAATCATATTTATGTCAATGATGAACTTGAACTTTTGACTTTGGTATGATAACTTGATTGGATTTTCAGAGTTACCAAAGTTAGGTCAAGGTTCACCTGTAGATGCACACCAACTTCGGTGGTTTTACGATTGCTTTAAATGGAAAAAAGCGATGTGGTTCATGGGATTATATATTTTGCCTGACCTAGCTTATAGAATCCTTTTGAAAACATAAAATAAGAAATTTGGTGTCTTTCTTGAAGGTGAAGAAAAACAAATCCTCTTCTAAATTACTTTTTTTTACAGAGAAATGTCAATTGAGTAAATAAATTGATCTTTGCAAAATCAAAGATAGACTCTTTGGACTTAGAGAGAGACTTTCACATTACAATAATGTCATTAATAATAAATGACAAGATGGATTAGATCGTGATTAAATAGATTATACACTTTTAAATTTGGAAAGAAGTTTTAAAATGAAAATTTCATATTAAAAATTATGATGTTTTTAAAATTCAATTTAGTGTATGTTTTTTTAATGGTAAAGAAAGCACCATTGATCCATGTATATCCCCCACACACAATGAAACACACTGAAATATTTTTTGCTTGGAGAACAGTGCTCATGGAGTGAATGGCTACTGATTGAACATCTATTCTTCATTTAGTGGAGTTTGTTTATTTATTTATTAATTGATTATTTATTTTAAAAGATATATGCCAAATTAAAATTGAG
>APFE031461109.1:2363-27493 GCA_000404065.3 Pinus taeda
ATCTATTGTAGATATTAGATTAGTTGCTTTCACCTAAATATATAAAGTTTAACAAAAAGACATAACATATATAGGAAATTGTTGGAGACTTAGAGCAATGACCTTAGATTTGGTGTTAGAAGAAACATGTGCAATATAAAGAATGAGAAGGAGAATGAGAAAAAGAAAGAATAGGATTTGAGTAAATGATATACTTATGAAATGAAGAATCTCTTAAAAACAAGACAATGGCTGAAGACATGTTTTTTTTGTGAAAACATCTTAAATAACTCTTCTAAATTATATATAAAAATTAATTAATTAATTTTATTAAATAATATTAATTTACATAATATTAATGAATTGTTACTAAATGTAAATTGTTTAATCATGGGTCTACATTTTAAACTACATATCTTTCTTTATATAAATTTACTATTATATATATATTGGATTAATATTGTTTTAATTTTAGAATATTTATGTATTTTTTTAATTTTTAAAGATATAATTGACATAAAATTTAAAAAAAATCTAATTTGAAGATATTGACACTCGCTTCACTTTATTTTATACTCAATCATATATAATAAATTTATATAAATTTATAAATTAGAAAATTAGAAAAATCTAATTTGAAAACATTAACACTAGCTTCAATTTACTTTATACCCAATCATATATAATGGTATATAATAAAGTTACAGATCTAAATTCAAGACATTGACACTTGCTTAACTTTATTTATAGCCAATCATATATAATGGCATATAATGGATTTATAAACTATAAAGTTAGAAAAATATAATTTGAAGACATTGACACTTGCTTAATTTTACTTTATATCCAATCATATATTATTATGGAGGTATATGAATTTATATATTTATAGAAAGGAAAAGTAAATGAAAGTAAGAAGCTTTAATTTTTTTATACAAATGAGTTTTTAATCTATAATTGAAATTTGTCATTTTATTTATATATATGATTTTTTTTAATATCATATAATATATAAAAAAACAAAATGCTACATTACGGTAAGAGAGAGGTTTATTTAAAAATGTATTAATAACAAAATAACATTTAAGCCTAGAGACTTAAACTATAAATAAAATATTTTAAATATTTTAATACTCTATGTTGAATAAATTTGTTCAAAGTCAATATGTATATATAATAATAATAAGTTAATATTAAAGGTATAACCAAGTGATACTAGCATACTAGATTGGTGTATAAAACCCCCTTGTTTATGGGAAAACAGACTTACCTCCCAACATGTACATAGATTTGAACCTATGACCCTTTAGGATGAAGCATGTGCTCTTTAAACATTTAGGGTAATAACCATTCTAGGTTCCGATCTTTTTTGCAGTTATATTTTTTTATTCAAATTTCTTGAAAATACATTAAAATAGATGGAATTACGAGTCTAAACTTTGTAGTCTATAGAATATAAGTGGCCAAAAAGATTTGAAGGAACTATACATTTAAAAATGCAATTTAAATAATCAAAAATTACATCATTGTCACATAGAATTGAATGGTTTGAACATTTTGTTGGTATGTTGCTCAAAATGAAGGAGATGCACAATTCGTTCAATCCTTAACATAGTTGATACATTGTATATCCTTAACATATAGTTGATACACTGTATACACACACCCACATACAAATATTGGTGCTTTGCTAAAAATGAAGAACATGTGTAATTTCTTTTATGCTTAGCACAAATCATATATATGTATGTATGTACGTATAAGTATTTAGAAGAATAAAATATTTTAAGGTGCAAATCTTTCTTCAAGTTTTACCTTCTAATAGATTTGCACTACAAGAAACTTAACCTCTTTTACCTTTTTATATATTTATGTTTAAGATAAATTTAAACTAATATATTTAAAAATTATTTTCTTATTTGTGATTAATAACAGAAACAAATTGGACATGCCAAAGCTAATTAATTCTCATAACAATTTCCGATTCAATTATAAAATTGAAATTATTAAATTATAAAATATAAAAATTATTTATTTTCTTAAAATAATAAATATTCTATCTTCTTTCTGAATCTTTTTAATATGAGTACCCATAACTATAGTCCCTGTTTTGGAAAAAAGGAATTAATAAATATAAAGACCAGCCTTCATTGCTGCCCTTACTAAAATACGGAAAAAGTTATAGTACTCCGTATTTAATATATCAAAAGAGGGGTGAAAGACTTCATTTGAACGAGTGACAAAGGACAGCCGATGCCCTAGCTCTACGTAAGTTGACCTAATATAAGCAACTAGACATTCACCGGCAGAGTTGGTAAGAGATCCCTAGCCAAAGCTTGACAACCAGAAAAATAAAGACGATGGGTTTTGCCAAACACTGGATTGGAACTGTGTAAACTGGAAATCATTGTAAGCCTACCCCACAAAACATTGTAAAGCAAAACCAGAATTGAAGTCATATCACACAAAACTTTGTAAACCAAAACCAGAATTGAAGTCCTATCACACACAACGTTGTAAACCGAAAATGATGGCCTCCCGCCGTTCCCAAGGTGATCTAAAGTGATAAGACTCGCGTCCAATATGTATTAACTATTGACTTTAATATGCTGGTATGTTTAACAGATATTTTCTTAGGGTTTCAACGGGCCTTGTCGGTTATCGACCTCCACCTACCGGTTCTTCTCGTACGACACTTTACCTTTTGTCAAACCCCATCCCGCTCATTTGGCATTTTCACTCCTCCGCTGTGCCGAAAGGTTTGCTCTGTTACTGTGGGGAACTCTTGCTCCTTCATCGTTCTGGTTTCAAGCACCGATTGTATGGGTATTTTTGGTCCTCCACAGCTATGGAGGTAGGGTTTCGATGGCCTGTAAAGGCACCCTCTGCTCTGCACGATGACAATCTTGGTTTATTGTTTATTAGACAGGTCTTATTGTGTAAATGCTGTTTCTTTTCGTTTATTTGATGAATTTGTTTTGTGACCGGTCTTCCTTCGAGCTTCCGCGCTTCAACCTTGTTGCTAAGGTAAATGTTGGTTCCCTGTTGGATTGGTTTAACCCTTATCCCTTCGACTCTAACGCACCTGTTACTGGTCTTTCAGGGTATGGTAGTTATTATGGTCTTCGACTCGGTTCCCTTAGCTTCAGGTGAGATTTTATTCCCTAATATTCATCCGGTTTTGTTTTACACGATTGTTTGTGATTGTATATATTTCTAACCTGCTCTCATTTCATTGTAGGTGGCTCCACGTAGTCGGCTCTGTGGTTCGATGTATTCCACGGTCCCTGGCACTCACTCAAGTTCTCCATCTCTTCCCCTACAGGTACTGTCTCCCCATTTAGTTATCTGTAACTTGTTAGTGGTTCTGAATCTTGTTTTGTTGGTAGTCCGCCACTTGGGCGGTGAGATAATTAGTTCTGCTGTCTGTGTAACCCTCCTTCGATTCTATTCGTTGGTCTCATTCCTTATTCTGTAATATTGTCACTCAGTTTTTTTTTTAAAACCTTTGATGGGCATTCAGTGGCTTCAAGCCCTCGTCCTGTATGTCACTGTTTGGCTACTTTGCAAGATGGATTCTCGTCGATTCAAACCCTCGTCCTGTAGTTTTTGTTGTTAGGTTGGTTGGAACCCTCGGCTTGTTCGAAACCCCTGTTCGTCGGTTCTGTTGGTGAATCTTTGTTGTATAACTTGGTTTATTTCCGTCTGGTTGTAACAAACATTTTCTCGAAACTCTGTTCGAGGTTCTGTCTTTTTAATGAAATTTCTATTTAAATGAAGCGTGAGACGCCTGGTGTGTATTTGCTTTGTTATAACAGTTTAGTGAAATCATTCAATGATATATTTGCTACATTCCGGCACTTGCTCTGTTCATAAATATAATGTGAGGGTTTGTTTTCGAATTACCTGAAAGGTTATTTGCGTGCACGAATTATTGTTCTCCTTTGTCTAGAAATGATATTTATATATCTGTGCTCTGCGCTTCTCGTTCCGTCGTTCTATCCGAAGTTTGTATGCGCACGCAATTTCTTGTTCTCCTCTGTCTGTAGGTGGTAGTTATATGTCTATGCTGCTCTGCTCTTCTCGTTAATTCTCTGTCTTATGGTTCCAACGCCAATTTGTTACACAGAATCTATATTATGATGCATGAAAATTATCTATACAGTGGTGATATAATTGAAAAATAGAATAAAATGTTTATTTAAAAAATGACTGTCTCTATTTGTTTCTCTGTCTAAGGAATCCTTTACAATGCTTATCTTTTTCCTTTTATTCCCCTGAGGCATAACTGTTCTTTGCTCAAGTAGAACTGCCCCAACAGAATTGGTAACTGGCCAGCAATTTATAACTGTTTTTAACTAACACATTTCATAAAGACACTAATTAACTGTCAACCTACTTTCTGATGCTAATTCCTATTTTAAAAAATAACAGTTCACAATTTTAATTGACTTGGTCCTAACGACCTTCTAAAAAATAAAACAAATAAATAAAGTAAAATAACTGACAAGTCTAACACCTATCCAACTATGCATGTATGATTATGTGTCCTTATCTTTCCATGAGACCGTCAACCACCTTCTGTCTCCTCGGAACTGGATGCTCCCGCATCAGGCTCCCGGGGTGGCAAAAAGTCATGGCTCCATTCCATGAGGTCGTTGACAGAATAGCCTGCTTTCTGTATCTATGTCGCGTTAAGCCACGAACTGTCCTCTATCGGACGGTTCTTCCATTTTACCAAATACCGCAAATACTCCTTCCTGCGTGTGCGCTTAGCTACCTACGTGTCCAGAATCCCTTCAATCTCAACGGGTGGTGCCATCGGCATCTGTCTCGTCCACGAATCTCCTTCACAATTGGTTTCTCGCGGTGGCTCTGCTATTGCATTATCTGCTGAACCTGTGACATAAGGAAACAGATTTGCCACGTTAAAAATAGGGGAAATACCAATCCTTGGTGGCAACTGTAACTCATAGGCATTTGTAGAAAATTTGCGAATGATTTTATAGGGCCTGATTTTCTTGAATTTCAGCTTGCTGTACTCTCGTTTTGGAAACCGTTCCTTACGTAAGTACGCAAGAACTTCATCCCCTACGTTGAACTGAACTTCCCGACGCTTTGTATCAGCTCGATGTTTATACCTCTGACTGCTGTCCTGCAATTTCAATTTGACCTGTTCATGTAAATTACTCATTGCTTGGGCGAAATCTTCCGCATCAGCGCTTCGTTTCTCAAGTTTCCCCAAATCTCGTAACTCATGCACTCCTCACGGATGCATGCCGTACAAAATCTGGAATAGACTGTAACCTGTGCTGCGGTTAGGGGAATCGTTGTATGCGAATTCCGCCTGAGCAAGTACACAGTCCCAAGTCCGGGAATTTTCACCTGTTAAACTCCGAAGTAAATTTCCCAGACTTCGGTTTACTACCTCCGTCTGTCCATCCGTCTGTGGATGATAAGCGGAGCTGAACTGCAACTGGGTATTCAACTTTTTCCACAGAGTTCTCCAAAAATGACCGGTGAACTTTACATCTCTGTCAGAGATAATGGATCTTGGAAGTCCATGCAACCGCACAATCTCAGTGAAGAAAAGATGTGCTATGTAAGTAGCATCGCTGGTTTTCCTGCATGGTACAAAGTGTGCCATCTTCGAAAATCGGTCTACCACAACCATTACTGAATCAAAGCCTCATTGTGTCTTCGGCAAACCCAGTACAAAATCCATACTAACTGAATCCCATGGTCGACTAGGAATGGGTAATGGCATATAAAGTCCAGTGTTTTGACTGTGACCTTTTGCCAATTGACAAATTTTACACCTAGTCACGTACCTCTGCACATCCCGCTGCAACTTAGGCCAGAAATAAAAATGTTGTACCTGAGCAATCGTTTTGTCAATACCGAAATGTCCAGCTAGGTCTCCACTGTGTTTTTCCTGTATAATGTTTTCCCGCATAGAACAGTTGGGAATACATAACTGTCCTCCTTTAAACAACAATCCTTCCTGTAGATTATAGTCTAACCACATGTTGTTATTTCATAACAGCGGGTTTTGGTAAGCCTCATAGGCCTCCCTAAACTCGGTGTCGGTCGGATACAGCTCTTTTAAATGTTCAAAGCCCAAAATCTGCATCGTGCTTTCCTGTAGAAGCAATGTTCTTCTGGTCAGTGCATCTGCCACCTTATTTGATTGCCCACTAATGTGTTTTAGTACAAATGTAAAACTTTGCAAGTACTCAACCCAAGCTGCATGCTTATGGTTCAATTTATGCTGCTGCATAATGTACTGCAAGGCAGAGTTATCAGAAAATAAAACAAACTTGTTACCTAACAAATAATGTCACCAATGTTTCAAAGCTTGCATAATGGCGTAAAAATCCTTGTCGTAGGTTGAGTATTTTTTCCTGCTCTCATTTAGCTTTTCACTGAAATAAGCAACCAGTCTATCCTCCTGACTAAGGACTGCCCCAATGGCCGTACCACTGGCATCGCAACGAACTTGAAAAAGTTTGTGGAAATCAGGTAGTCTTAACACTGGTCTTTCAGTAATCTTCTTTTTCAAGATCTGGAAACTATTTTCTGCTGCTTCAGTCCAGTGAAATGGCTGATTTATCTTCTTGATCGTATCCAACATTGGTGCGCAAATCTCACTGAAATTTCTGATTAACTTCCTGTAAAAACTGGCTAGTCCATGGAAACTTCGAACTTCAAATAAAATTTTCAGAGAAGGCCAGCTAACTATAGCTGTCACCTTTTCTGGGTCCATTTTTAGTTCATTTTCTGCGATGACAAAGCCCAGATACACTAATTCTCGCTGGAAAAAAGTACACTCCTTCAGATTAATTAACAACTTATTCTACTGTAACTTCCTCAACACGCTCTGCAAATGTCTGAAATGTTCCTCTTTAGTCTTACTAAAAATCAGAATATCATCCAGGTAAACTATTACAAACTTACCATTAAATTCCTTCAGTACTTCATTCATCAGACGCATGAACGTGCTGGGAGCGTTGCTCAAACCAAATGGCATCACCAGCCACTCATATAAGCCTTCGTTCGTCTTGAAAGCGGTCTTCCATTCATCTCCTTCCTGAATCTGGATCTGGTGATATCCACTTTTCAAGTCAATCTTCGAAAAATAAGCCGCTCCACTCAAACAATCCATCATATCGTCCATTCTAGGTAAGGGAAACCTGTACCTAACAATAATTTTGTTAATAGCCCTGGAATCCGTACACATTCTCCACTCTCCTCCTTTCTTTGGAGCCAAAACAGTTGGTACTGCACATGGGCTCATGCTTTCCCGAATCAAACCTTTGTCCAACAACTCCTGGACCTGTTTCCTGATTTCTTCATGGTCTTTAGGACTCATGCGGTAAGTTGCTTTATTTTGGCAGGCTTGCTCCTGGTATAAAGTCAATACAGTGACTAATACCTCTCCTTGGTGGCAATTCATCTGGAAGATCATCTACCACAATGTCTCCAAAATCTTGCAGCAACTTCTGAACTTCTTCAGGCAAATCCAAAATCTGTGTATGAAGTACCACTGCCTTTGGTCTCCTTATGACAGCAAAATTTATCTCGCTGTCCTCAATCTGTTTTATAAACTCCTTTCCTCCTAACAGTAGTGCTTTCACCCCACTGGCTTCTGCTGTAGTTTCCTCCTTGATGGGTACAAGCGTATGCTTGATCCAATCTTTAACAAACTTATAGCAGTTGGTTTTTCCGTCATGAACTGCACTTCTATCAAACTGCCAAGGTCGTCCCAATAGTAAGTGATAGACATCCATTGGCATGACATCGCAAAGGATCTTGTCTTTATACTTACCGATCTGAAATTCTACCTCACACTGTTCGTCAACTAACAGTTGATGCCCTTTCTGCAGCCACGACACTTTGTAGGGAGTAGGATGCTTTAGTTTCTTCAATCCCAGTTTTTCTACCATCTCTACAGCTACTAAATTGTCGGTACTCCCACTGTCAATGATTAATTTACAGCACTTACCCCGTGACTTGCAGACAGTGCGAAACA
Organism: Pinus taeda; assembly: GCA_000404065.3. NCBI lineage: Eukaryota > Viridiplantae > Streptophyta > Pinopsida > Pinales > Pinaceae > Pinus > Pinus taeda. Next base: position 10,375 of record APFE031461109.1, read on the forward strand.
AAGCCTTTCGCTGATCCGGTTCTGCAACCTCTTTTGCTGGTTTTAACAGTACTTTATTTAACACCAAAGCTTCGCCTGTCTCTGGTGTATTCTCCGCTTCTTGAGGTGCCTCCTCAACATCCTCTGGCTGAGCAACATAAGTTCCTCTCCCACCTGCTGGTTCACCTTCAGGACAGTCATATGACTTGTGTCCCAATTTGTGACAACGATAGCACTGGACAGTTCGCCTGCCTCAACCAAATCCTCGCCCTCGCTGAGTTGGTCGTCCTTCCCTGGTGTTGTTTTCCTTCTCTGTTGTGCCCGCAGATTTGGAACTGCTGCCCTCCTCATTTGAGCCTGTACCTCTACCTCTGCCAAAAACCTTGCCTTTTCCCCTGCCAGATCCACCTCCTCTCTTGGTGTTCTGTTTCCTGTTAATTTTCTCCTCTGCCTTCAGTGCAAAATGATAGGCTTCATCCAACGTTTGAGGTGAGAGGATACCGATTTCATCCAAAATCTCCCCCCTCAAGCCATTCACAAATCTGGCTGTTTTTTCTGAGGTATCTTCCACATACCTTGCTCGTAAATTCAACTTATAAAATTCCTCTGTAAATTCCCTAACAGTCATTCCTCTTTGCTTCAAATTCTGTACCTGTCTGTACAACATGATCTGGTAATCTTTTGGCAGGAACTTTTCCTTCAGTTTTGCTTCCATTCTGGCCCACTTCTTTATAGGCTATTTGTGTAGCCTCTTCCTCTCCGCCTGAACGCTGTCCCACCACAAGGACGCATGTCCTTTCAGCTTGGTGGCTGTGAACTTCACTTGTTTGTCCTCACTGGTTTCCTCAAACTCAAAAAATTTATTTACTTCACTCAGCCAATCTATTAACACATCTGCAGACAAACTCTCGTCATAAGTAGGTAACTCATGCCTTGGCTTATGACTGGACAGCAAAACTGACTTCAACAATCTAAGTTCCGATGTCACCCCTTCGAACTCATCCTCTGGTTCAGCTACTTCTTCATCACTATCATCTGCTGGGTCTCTCCTTCCCCCAGCCTCCACCACTGCCAATATTTCACGCAAAACTCGAATCTCCTCTCGAAGTCCCCCATCTACTACTCTACGGACTACTCGTCCTCTTCCTCTTCCTTTCTCTTCAGCTTCCACTTGTTCCATTTGTTCCAACTCAAGAAACTAGCTCTGATACCACTTTGATGGCCTCCCGCCATTCCCAAGGTGATCTAAAGTGATAAGACTCGCGTCTTGTATGTATTAACTATTGACTTTAATATGCTGGTACGTTTAACAGATATTTGCTTAGGGTTTCAACGGGCCTCGTCGGTTATCGACCTCCACCTGCCGGTTCTTCTCGTACGGCACTTTACCTTTTGTCAAACCCCATCCCGCTCATTTGGCATTTTCACTCCTCCACTGTGCCGAAAGGTTTGCTCTGTTACTGTGGGGAACTCTTGCTCCTTCGTCGTTCTGGTTTCAAGTGCCGATTGTATGGGTATTTTTGGTCCTCCACAGCTATGGAGGTAGGGTTTTGATGGCTTGTAAAGGCACCCTCTGCTCTGCACGATGACAATCTTGGTTTACTGTTTATTAGACAGGTCTTATTTTGTAAATGTTGTTTCTTTTCGTTTATTTGATGAATTTGTTTTGTGATAGGTCTTCCTCCGAGCTTCCGCACTTCAACCTTGTTGCTAAGGTAAATGCCGGTTCCCTGTTGGACTGGTTTAACCCTTATCCCTCCGACTCTAACGCACCTGTTACTGGTCTTTCAGGGTATGGTAGTTATTATGGTCTTTGACTCGGTTACCTTAGCTTCAGGTGGGATTTTATTCCCTAATCTTAATTCGGTTTTGTTTTACACGATTGTTTTTGATTGTATATATTTCTAACCTGCTCTCATTTCATTGCAGGTGGCTCCACATAGTCGGCTCTGTGGTTCAATGTATTCCACGGTCCCTGGCACTCACTCAAGTTCTCCAGCTCTTCCCCTATGGGTAGTGTCTCCCCATTTAGTTATCTGTAACTTGTTAGTGGTTCTGAATCTTGTTTTGTTGGTAGTCCGCCACCTGGGCGGTGAGATAATTAGTTCTGCTATCTGTGTAACCCTCCTTCGATTCTATTCGTTGGTCTCGGTCCTTATTCTGTAATATTGTCACTCAGTTTTTTTTTAAAACCCTTGATGGGTATTCAGTGGCTTCAAGCCCTCGTCCTGTATGTCACTATTTGGCTACTTTGCAAGATGGATTCTCGTCGATTCAAACCCTCGTCCTGTAGTTTTTGTTGTTAGGTTGGTTGGAACCCTCGGGTTGTTTGAAACCCCTGTTCACCGGTTCTGTTGGTGAATCTTTGCCAGGGAAAATTTTAAGAACCCCCCCTAAATTTATAAATATAATAAATGGGCAAATCTCCATGGTATATAGGAAAAATGGAAGGTGAATTTATCAATAATATAATATGTATATATAATTTTTTGGCGAATCTCTCACCAGGCATGGCGAATATTTTACTCAATTATAAAATCTTGTAAGGTCTTGGCAAGTCTTTCACTAAATAATAAAACCTTTGTAAAGTCCTAGTGAATATTAGCATTGTGAACTCTTAGAGAATTTTTTGAAGAAGTATAAAACCATATATGACAAGAGCCACATGGTGGCAATATCACTATTTTTTTTCACATTTCCACGACATGGAACTTGTTTATAAAATTATAAAAAAACCAACCAAGTCCCTTATAATATGTAGGTAAGCTTATAACAGACTCTGATACCTCTACTATGCTTGTCTTCATTCAAGTGTCATAGCTACTATACTTAACACTGTGAATCACAACTCTCTGAGAACTCAACTCTATAGTGTAATTAAAACCTTTGGAAATTGAATCTGACAACTCTATGAGAAAGAAGACCAATGGAAAGGTATAGCCCCCCAAGTGTTTTCTCTTATTTTCTTTCATCTTCCATGGATTATGATCCTGGAACTATTAGGAAGGCAGTGGATTCAAACAAAAATGAACTTTGGAACAAGGCCATGGTTAAAAAAATGGAAGCCTTGGACAAAAATTGGGCATGGGATTCGGTCAAGTTATCTACCAAAAACAAACTTGATGGTAGCAACTGGGTGTTCGAGAATAAGTTCAACATAAAATGTGAAGTTGAGAAGTACAAAACTCACCTGCTATTCAAGGGATTTTCCCAAGTTGAGGGAATTGATTTTGGTGAGATTTTCCTCCTATTACTAAGTTAACTTCAATTAAAATTATTTTGTTTATCATCATTGTATTTGATCTTGAAGTAGAACAAATGGATATCAAGAGAACATTCCTATATGTGGATCTTGTTTTGAAAATAAAAAAAGTCCTACATTGCTAAAACAATCTCTAAGAATGTGATATGAAAAGTTGACACTTATATATTAAGACTTGGATTTCCAAGAAGTAACGTTAGTCATTGTGTGCATTCGACACATGTCGCTGGTCATTTTGTTTAAGTGGCATTATATGCTAATGTACGTTGTTAATTGGAAAGACAACAAGGAAAGTTATCAAGAATGTAAAATCTTGGCATTACAAACTAAAAGAGATTGTTTAAACAAGAACTTTAATTGAATATGAAGAAATATATTAAGACAATGCTACAAAGCTTTAATATGTAGAAATCTAGATGAGAAAATGTTCATATTCCTATAGATGTAAAGTTATCTCTAGAATAGTCTCCCAAGATAGAAGAAATAGAAGTCATGTCTTGTGTTCCTTATGAAAACATTGTTGGAAGTTTGATGTATATTATTGTTTGTACTACACCAAACATTGCCCATGCGGTAAGACTTTTGAGAGAAAAAACATAAATTTATCAATTTTTCCATAATAACAACTTTGCATTGATTTCTTCTCATCAACCCTAATCATTCTTAAACTTCAAAATGATCCTCTTATATAATTTTATTATTGTAATGCTAAATATTATATACATATATAATTTCAGATTCAAAGCCTTCTCTGTTTCCAAAGTTTTAGTGTCCCAAGATTGAAGAAGTAGAAGTCATGTCTTGTGTTCTTTATGGAAACACTGCTGAAAGTTTGATCTATATTATAGTTTGTACTACACCAAACATTGCCCATGTAATAAGACTTTTGAGAGAAAAACTTAAATTTATCAATTTTTCCATAATAACAACTTTGCATTGATTTCTTCTCATCAACCTTAATTCTTCTTAAACTTCAAAATGATCTTCTTATATAATATTATTATTGTAATGCTAAATATTATATACATATATAAGTTTTCAGATTCAAAAATTGTAAATTAGAAATCAATTCTTATATATTATTAAAGTTAACAAAGAAAAAAGTTGAAATTAACTGTTTTATCAAGCAGTACCTTAGTGGCCGGAGGAAATTCTTTAAGACACAAGTTCAAGTGAGTGATGAATAAATAAAACTTAAAACAAAACATTACCTGTTCCTTCTTTTGGAAAAAAAAATCTCTTATTTTGAAAAAAAAAAAATGTCTTATTTTTGGAAAAAAAAATCTTCCCTCTTTTGGGAAAAAAATTTCTCCCCGCGTTTGGAAAAAAAAAGAATGTCTTTTATGATTTCACTCCTATAATTAACTCACAACATTTTTTTTATGATTTCAGTCTTATAATTAATTGACAAAATTTTAGAGTAATTATCGGAGATGTGGTTGTTTGTTCAGTTTAATGTATATCATAATGCCACCATGGGAAAACCTAGATGGTGATTATTCTATATCGTTGATCTTGGCACAAACCCATATAAGTTTATAGGGAGTGTCCCATGACTAGTTCGGAACGTTATTCAACATTTAAGGTGGAGAGTCAAAGTTCGAGTCCTCCCCATGTAGTAGGTTACCGTGTTAATGCAGAAGTACACACCACACCACACACAAGTGTGGCAATTGATGAAACTTGTCCTTGCGTCCAATTTTACCTATAAATTGAAACAAGAATCTCATCAGCTTTATGGATGCATTTTAAGAATTCAACAGAAAACAATCAGGTATTATAACAACATCTTATGTTTAAATTGCAGTACACAACACACCTACGAGTGAGTATATTTCCTTACCATGTGAACGTACAACACTACCCAATCATTTCTCCCACGGTATAACAAGCTCAAAGTTCTTCCCGATCGAAAGAGAGATTTGAAATCACTAAAACAACATCAACCTCAAGGCTATTATAACGATCCATTTCAGGTCTAAAATCAGTTTTGATTCTCTTCATAGAGAATGATGCTGAAACATCCAGAATCATTTTATCCCTGATTGCCTCCAATTTCATGTATGAATTAGCATTATGAGAACGAACAACAGTGGTAGTTCCCAAAACTGTAATTTTCTCCAGAAGCCATCTTTCCCCAATTGCATATTCCCCCATTTGGACTTCTGATCTCAGTCTCACTCCTCGCTCTACAATATCTGCATAAAACTCTATATAACTTGACTTGCCATGCTCTATTACCATTTCCAAATCCTCTCCATTGTCCACATATAGGTCCCCATATGCTTCCTTCCTACCACCCAAGGCAACCACCAGACTAAATGGGCTTCTTCTGGCTTCCCTAGTTGTCATACCCATTTCTTGCATCGGCAAAATAGTCCCCTCTAATACATGGACATTGATGGTATCTAGTGGAGCAAGAAGACTAACATATGTGCCACTCTCAACTGTTATTGACTCTGTTACATTGTAAAAATTGTACCAAGTTCCCTTTGGAAAATAAGCATCCACAGTACTTGCTCCTTGCTTTAAGACAGGGGAGACCAAGACTGCTTTACCCAATAGAAACTGGGTGTTGATTCCTAGTGTATTAGGATCCTCATGGAATGTAAAGAACAGAGGCCTTGCAATGGGAGATCCTTTAGTGTGAGCTTCAAATGCCAATGTGTAGATATATGGAAGAAGCCTGTATCTTAGACCTAATGCTTTCCTTGCAGACATTGTGACTGATTTCCACAGGTAAAGCTCTTGGTGCTTCGTTCCCTTGTCTGAGTGATCTCTAGCAAAAGGATAAAAGGAACCTAATTGAATCCACCTATTGCAAAGCTCTTCGGTTGTGTCTTTTGAAAATCCACAAATATCAGCACCTACCATTGGGACTCCAAACAATCCAAAACTCAGCATTGTAGGTATGGAGTACCAGAGATCATCCCATGTTGTAGCATTGTCTCCTGTCCAATGTGCAGCATGGGCCCCTGATCCAATAAAGGTAGAACGGGTTAGTATGAATGGCCTCTTCTTTATTACTGATTTCAATGCTGTGTTTGTCATAATAGCCTCTGATAACCCATATAGATTATGAGCATTGTACTCCAAGATATTATTATAGTGAACTGCACTAGCAGCCATGGTTTTGTTACCCAGTGGTCTGTGTGTTCCAGAAGCATTGACTTTGTAAGGGGGATCATCCCATCTGGTGGTGTTCGCATAGCTACAAACTAAGCAACAATCTGTCTGTGAATCTTTTCATGGGCAATCCCCTTCCTTTGGCAAGGAACATGTGACCCCACTACAGAAGTTTGAAACTTCATTCATATCAAGCCAAAGGCCATCAAATGCAATTGTCTCATGAAACTCAAAGATTTCTTTTGTCCAAAATAACTGTGTATTGGGATTGAGAAAATCTGGAAAATATACTGGGCCTGGCCACACTTGTGCCAAATATGGCACACCTCCTCGTTTAACAAAAATGTCATCTTGTATCCCTCTCTGAAAAGTCTTGTATGTTTCATTTAAGCTTATTCCTGCACAATTAAGCAAATGAATTGTATGTTCAGAATATACTAACAAGGCTCAGTTCAGTTCTTATTTCTTTCTCTGTTCTTTTTCTCCAATTCTAGGACAATAACAAATTGAACCTACCTGGATCAATAATCATAACATATTTCTGCCCGTTAGCATGGATTCGTTCAACAAACTTTTGCATTTCCATCTCAGGGAAATTCATAGGATCTAGAGTAAAATCCTTGTAGTCATCCATATAATCAATGTCTGTCCAAATCGTTTCTAGAGGAATTTTTGCTACTGCATATCCATCTACAACTGATTCAACAACCGAAATATTTTCATATCCATACCTGCATTGGTGAAAGCCTGTGCAATCCAATCTAATTATATAAATTAACAAGACTGTAAATACAAAATCATATCCTGACTAAGTATATTAAAACTACTTCAGAAAATCACGGAAAGAGCTGAAAGGATGTGGTTACGAGAGTAAATGGATGGCAATGTGATCACATGTTCAGAGTAACTGCTGCCAAGATAGTATTAAACTGAACTTTGTCACTGATCATCCTGTAAATCAGTGATAAAAATGAAAGGGTTTGAATATTTTTCTTTTTCAAGAACTTGATTTACATGTTCAGAGTAACTGCTGCCAAGACAGTATTAAACTGAACTGTCACTGATCATCCTATAAATCAGTGATAAAAAATGAAAGGGTTTGAATATTTTTCTTTTTCAAGAACTTGATTTTATAGGTTAAAAGGCTTCCCTTCTACTATAATTTATAACAATGCATAGCATTTCTTGCAACTAAAAAGTTAAAAATGAACATTGCATCATTCAATCATCCCAAGTTTATTCCTGTTAACCATTTCTTACCAGCTAACAAATTCATATACATTTTTACCATATGTTTTTGGTGTCTGTTGAGTCCTAAGCATATGTGAGAACACATATATCCTCCTCAAAACACAGTAGGTTGGAGCTCTAAAAATTCATGAATTTTAACACACTAATATCAGGAGAAACGTTTACACTTCTTCCCCATCTGTTGGCTGAAGCAACAATTGTGTGGCCCCCTTTCACATAAGCCACATTTAAGCAGCCTTATGTGTTCGAACTTCGTCCTCTCAAGTCTTTGGAGGATTTTGGCTATACTCCATGCCTTTTTTTCTCAAATCTCTGTTAATATAAAAACAATTATATCTATGTGAGCAGATTCAGTAACTTTCTAGGGGTTAAAATTTCTTCCTAGCAGCCTTTTTATAGTCTGGCAATACAAATCATCCAAAGGAGGGTCTAATCATAAGTGAAGTCTCCACCTAATATACATAGAGCAGAATTTTCTTGCATCAAAAACGATAGAAACACACAAATATATTCCTTCAAATGTGAGCTTGTTTCTTTTGCAGCTTTCCATTGTCTGTAAAATGTGAAGTGACAGTTCTATCCAATCAATCAATTATAATGGAGGCAAATTCAATTGGGTAGATTTTGAGAAGCATATGAAGGAAACCAATTTCTTACCTAGCTAAATACCCTACAAATTCCAATTTACTCTTCTTACTATTATCTAAGTTTATTTTACACAAATTCACAATGCACTAAGGCATGGATAATCTTAACACCAAAAGGAAGAGTATTTGAAAATTTAACTTGGGACATTTGAGTACCAACCAACAACTACGTAGAATCCTTGGCATCACTCAAAAGGAATACTTATATTGAAACTTACAAAAGAACACCTCAGAAGATCTAACAGTACTTAGAGACTGACAAGTAGTAGTAGCTCCATAAATGGGAATTTCAAGTTCTTTGAATGTCAAGATAGAAAGAAACATAAACAGATTTAGAGAGTCTCTAAGGAAATTCCATGTTTGGGAGGGAAAGCACATTGTGTTGGAAAAAAATATAAACATGTCCGAATTTTCCATGAAAATGAAACACAAAAAAAATAAGGAAAGCTTAATGTTATCAGGACTAAGATCTTAGTATGGAAGAAAGGAGGAGATGTGGTATCTTTGCGTCAACATATAACATTATGACTTAGCTAGCAGGTTATATTGGGAACGCTTTCCTTCTCTCCGTGCATCCTCTGTTCTCAACTCTCTGTGAAGGATTGGCTTCCAGCATTAATTCCTTGCAAGTGAGACCAACAACTATTGAAGTTCTCACTCCCTACAAAGCAACTTCATAAGACCAAATCACAACTTCAAAAGGTTCTCAACTTCAAGAGACCAAATCCCAGCTTCAGAAGGCTCTCAACTTCAAGAGACCGAATCCCAGCTTCAAGATGCCTCTGTACAGAGATTAGGCAACAGATAAGTTCCATCAAATAACTGTGTTTTCTTATCCCAATATGCTGGAATCTACAGTCATCTTTCAAGGAAGTACCTCCCATCATAGTGGAGCGAAGGCTTTGATTCAAGCACTTCTTACTCTACTCCAAATGACACTCCTCTGGAGGATACCCTGTTGGGGGTTCCTGTAAGGCAGACGAAGATATACTTCGACATATTAACAAGTGGCGAATAGTTTTGTCAATCACGGCAAAGCAGTATTGAGAAATTACAAACTATAAGGATGACTGTCTCAGTAAGTCAGTTTCAATGCAACTGTTTATGTAGCTAAGTGTCACGCTAAGTATGTATTGCCGCTAAGTGTCACGCTAAGTATGTATTGCTTCAAAACCAACGGAACACCCCTATTCCAACTGCAGGAGGCATGAATCCCTTGCTATTGTTTTGCACTTTTGATATTTTGGTATTTGCTTTTATCTTTTTATTTCTTTTTGCAGTTGCATCAACTTCTAGAAAATTTCTAAGTCCCTCTTCTCATTGAATGAGGCAAGTAGGGATCTAGTACACGTGACTGACAACAACAAACAAAATCAGGGATAACAGATTCAGGAAAAATGGTAAGTTAAGTATGAAAGGATATGGACACACTACATCAATCAAAGCCTCCTATTCATGCCCTCCTAGACAATGAAATAAAAACCCCAAGCGGTACACTTGACTAGGAAGAAATATCGACCACCAATTTGAAATAAGGAAACATGTACTACAACTTCCAAACATCACAATCCATTATCTGATTTCGATGCATGATCCTTAGTTGCCCTAAAACATTAAATGTAACCACATTTCATGAGACATTGGATAGTTCATTTGGCAAGCAATCTGATCGTGGGCAAGAGGCATCTGAAAAGTTATTATCTGACAATCATCATATAAGGCTGTTGGCTGGAGATTTGCATCTAAGGAGAAATTTTTTCTCCTAGAGTTACCCATGAATATGGATGTATGGATGAGTAATAATATGCAAACAATTTCTTCAAGTCTACTTACAAGTGATCATTGAACGCCTTAAGATGAGAATCTCTTTTCTCTACATGAGCAATATATATAGTCCTTGGTACCCCTTAAAGTGACCGTTGCCCATTACAGCTATGCTGCCATGAAGGTCCACTAACACTTATTCAACATGTGCAAACAACCCTCAAGGAAATCCCAAAGGGTGCTTGTCAAATTCATATTGGATTTAAAATTCGGCTCTAGGTCATATGTATAGGTTGACCCCTTTTTAAACTTCACTTTTCAGGTCGGCTCTAGACCTTAAACATGTCAGCCCACTCTATATTTTGGGTTGGCTCAGACATTTTCACCCAATAAAATGTTGTTGCACTTATATAGGTACCTACAAATCTTTTGTAACATCATTCAGATATGCTCTCAAGCTAGGAGTGCTCCACAGTCCTGAAACAAGCATCATCAGCCTTCAAAATTTGTTGCAGTATTTTTCTCTAATAGCTTCACCTTTCCATGATATCCTTAAATGGCAATCAATAGGCGACTGTGTAGCTCACTCCTGAGACACCTCATGGCAACAGCAAGGGCTTCATACCAACCATGCGTTGTTTATCAGCTGTGTGACAAAGATCAGTTATTTAAGGAATTTTTTAGAAATCTACACATCAGATTTCAGAGTCAACTATCTTGTCATAGCATACTCTGAAGCATCATATCCATAACTCCCCAACCATTAACACCAAACTGTAGAATTCCTTCTTCAGTGACCTGACCTCCTCTTATTAGATTATCTTGGTATAGGAGGAAGAGGAGGTCAATCATGGCACAACAACAACAGCAATACAGAGTTCCTTTATCATTCCTGACATTCTGATCACTGCAATGTTTGCTGCTCTGAAACAATGCCTTCCAAATTGGTCTTTTCAGTACTACACGTGCTGATGTCGCTCTATTTATTATGCAATTTTTTTTTTAAGATTTGCACAGGGAAGACCAAATATTGTCCTCGTACATATCCAACATTGGTGTTCTGGACTCGAGTATATAAGGTAAGATTTTTTTTCTTATCTGAGTAAACAACATCATCCAAGTCAATCAACTTAGCAACACGCTCCTGATTCAAATCTATCATTTGGTTTAACAGTTATAATAAAATTTGAACCTGTCATCTTCTTCAAATGAAATCCTGGCTACATTGCAATAGTTTTTCTATTGTAATAAGAACCTTCCATGCTCTGTCATATGTGCCTTACACTAAACCATTCGTCATTTTGTTAGAAATCAAGCGAGAAGTAACGGACTTTACTGGAAATTGACAGTATATAACAGAAATGAAGAAGACATCCATGGCCATCTCCCTTCTTATATCTCATGGTCATTAGTGAATATATTTCAAAGCTCGTTGCTTCTTGCTTTCCGGATCTTTGGTCTGTGTAGGAGGATGTTCTTTACACTCACAGCCCTAAAATTGCAAGCGGTACAACGGATCCTATCACTCATAAAATAGAGAATAATGACGTCCAGAAAAGCATAACACAGGCAGAGGTCAGCGAGGGATTTTATTGGACAAACCCAAGAGAATTACAGTGCAAGCAGAGATGAGAACCGAGTAAAAATTGACGGTGCAAACAGAGATTAGTAAAATTTATTTTCTCCACTAGCTAAACAAGAGCAAATGCTAGAAGAAATATTTATGGATAATCCTTAATTCCGTCCCCGTAGTCTGCACAAAAGCAATGACAAAGATATTGGTGGGTCAGGAAGGTTATCAAATTGTGATTTCCACAACGCCTTTCAAGAATGGACAGGAGTCAACCAAAGCGAATAATTAGTGATGATGAATGGCTGGAGGCATGAATCCACCTAGCTGATAATCTGAACTATCTTCTCCTGTACTTCAATCTTGAAGAAAAACAAGAAATATGCCAACATACCCTGATTCAAAAGCCGGCTACAGATGGGCAAGACCCGCGGGGCTTAATTTCTCGCGCTCAGCCAACAAAAATACCGACTGTTGTTGCTGCTGCAGTGGCATGAGCCGTTCAAATCCAAGAAACCAAGATTGGTGAACTATGATCAAAAAATCTATTTCAAAACAATTTTATATATGATGAATTCATGAAAACAGGGAGCGGGAGCCATATACACTATGAATCAGGAATTCATGAAAACAGCGGAATTCATGAAAACAGCGGGCTGAATCCGTGAAAACAGGGAGCCTTCCATTTGGAAAAAATTAAGCTCCGCTCTACATTTCAAAACAAATTTAACCTTTTAAGACCAAATTGATTTTCACAATTTCACTACCAAACCAGAAAAAACCAAACCGTAAATCAGAAATCGTGATTTTGATCTCCCAAAACCAGGAGCAAAGATAAAAATGGGGCGATTTTATGAAAATCTGATTTCGTAAATATCAAAATGGGGCGATTTTAAGAAAATCCCATTTCGGTTAGTGTATCTGCCCTGGGCGAAAATAAAAAAATAAATTAATTTTTTAAATAAAATGTGGGCTAATTATATAAAAAAGTTTTTATTATTTTAATTAAAAATTCACCCCATTAAAATATAAAAAGCCTTAAATTTCGCCTTTGGGCGATTATTCGCCCCTAAAATTACCCCTGATCTTTGTTGTATAACTTGGTTTATTTCCGTCTCGTTGTAACAAAGATTTGCTCGAAACTCTGTTCGAGGTTCTGTCTTTTTAATGAAATTTCTATTTAAATGAAGCGTGAGACGCCTGGTGTGTATTTGCTTTGTTATAACAATTTAGTGAAATAATTCACTGATATATTTGCTACATTCCGGCACTTGCTCTGTTCATAAATATAATGTGAGGGTTTGTTTTCGGATTACCTGAAAGGTTATTTGCATGCACGAATTCTTGTTCTCCTCTGTCTGGAAATGATATTTATATATCTGTGCTCTGCGCTTCTCGTTCCGTCGTTCTATCCGAAGTTTGTCTGCGCACACAATTTCTTGTTCTCCTCTGTCTGTAGGTGGTAGTTATATGTCTATGCTGCTCTGCTCTTCTCGTTAATTCTCTGCCTTATGGTTCCAATGCCAATTTGTTACACAGAATCTATATTATGATGCATGAAAATTATCTATACAGTAGTGATATAATTGAAAAATAGAATAAAATATTTATTTGAAAAATGACTGTCTCTGTTTGTTTCTCTGTCTGAGGAATCCTTTACAATGCTTATCTTTTTCCTTTTATTCCCCTGAGGCATAACTGTTCTTTGCTCAAGTAGAACTGCCCCAACAGAATTGGTAACTGGCCAGCAGTTTATCACTGTTTCTAACTAACACATTTCATAAAGACACTAATTAACTGTCAACCTACTTTCTGATGCTAATTCCTATTTTAAAAAATAACAGTTCACAATTTTAATTGACCTAGTCCTAACGACCTTCTGAAAAATAAAACAAATAAATAAAGTAAAATAACTGACAAGTCTAACACCTGTCCAGCTATGCATGTATGATTATGTGTCCTTATCTTTCCATGAGACCATCAACCACCTTCTGTCTCCTCGGAACTGGATGCTCCTGCATCAGAAAACCAGAACAACAATATTAAAATGAGCTTACAATTTGACTTAAGTCAATAATGGGCCTCTCAATGTGAGGAATGGATTAACATAACAATGCCAATGCCAATAAAATGAACCATTAAAAACAGACTCTATATCGATCTTGGTCCCTCCTTCCAAACTTTCCCCGTAGTTTCGCTACAACAATTTATTATTTATCAGGTTAATGTAATTGCACTTTTAAAGAGATTTGGCAGAGTTTGATAGCTATTCTCAGAGTTTGATACTTGTGTTCAGAAATATTAGAATTAGGCCAGGGAACTAACTATAATACAGTTATTTCTTTTGTTTTTGTCTCATCTCCATACAACTTGGGAAAAACTGCTCTACCATTCTCTCAGGTGAATTAACCACCTTTGTATATACCTTGAAAGTGTTGATTTTGATGATCAAGTTCATTTTGAAAAATCAACCATTTTGAAATGTGTTGATTTTGATAATCAAGTTAATTTTTTCAAATATTTTTGAGGAATTATTTATTTTATTTTTAGTTTAATGTAATTAAGAGAAAAAAATTATTAAGGAAAAAATTATATTAAAAATGTTAATTTTTATTTTTTTTTAATATAATAAAATGCAAAAACTATTTTAACTAAAATTTTATATATATATTTTTTATATAATCTATTATTAATTATAAGAAATGTTGTTTTAATATTTTTTTATTTTAAGTCTAATTTTGAGGGCAGAATTGATTAGGTGATCTCTGTCATTAGTGAGGTACTTTAGCAACAAGATTTCGACCAATTTGTCATCTACACTGTCTACCCAGTCTTGAATAGACACTGATTGGGTGTTGCATTAAAGCACTCCTTGATGTAAAGTCGCCAGTTCAATTCTTCACCCTATCAAGATAATGCATCAGACATGACGAAAATGTTATTGGACCAAGCTTAAAAAAACAAAAATTATTACCTAAACTTAAATTTTATTTTAACAACTAAAATTTATTATTATTTTTAATATATTAGCATAATAAATATGTTATCGGACCAAACTTTAAAAACAAAAAATTTATCTAATTTAAATTTTATTTTAACAACTAAAGTTTAGTATTATATTTAATATAATTATTTAAACATGATGACAAAAGAATTCTGAAATAAGTCGGGTGATTAACTTCCAACCTTCATTCATATCTAAGAAAATTTATAGAATAATAAATCATTGGACTATGATATCCATATATTTGCTTTTCACCGGGATTTAGAGGAGAATTTAATCGAAAATCTGCATTTAGGATAAGTATGCCAACTTTCCAGCCATGGGGAAATACAAGATTCATGGCACTTCGGTGGCATTGAAGATTCATGGCACTTGTGCCATCTAAGTTATAAACTTGGTGCACACAATTTGACAAAAACATTTTAATAAAAATTTAATTGTGAATTCTTATTTGAAACATATATTTCAAAATTTGGTGCACACAATTCGATAAGAACATTTTAATAAAAATTTTCTTGCGAATTCTTATTTGAAGGGATTTTCCGAACTTGAAAATTTAACATTTAAACCTTGTTTTATATGAACGAAGTTGTTATATTAATTATATTTAAGTTAATGTTATTTTTAAAATTAATATAGATTTATGTGAAGCATGTATTAATATAAATTTAAGATTTTTTTTTCCACATCTAAATTTTTATAGTGTAAATACAATGTGTTACTTTTATTGTTTAATTTTTATTTTTGAATACTAAATAGAGTATATATAAGACCAACTTATAAAATTTAAACATGTTACTCACAATTTTTTTTATTTCTAATTACTTTATAATATATTCTTTATTATTATCATTATTATTATTATTATTGTCGACATTATTTTTCTATTCATAACATAATTTTTAACTTTTATTTTTATTTTAAAGGGAATGGATGGATGGAGAAACTTACACATTCCATCGTAGAACCAGCATAGATCCATCTTAAGGAAGCATCTAACATGAGTCGAGAATGATCAAATTTCTTCAAGTGAAAACATTTTAGAGTGAAAAATAAATGTGTTATTTTTCATTGTTTAAATTGTAGTTTTGAATGCTAAATAGAGTATATATAGGACCAAATAAAAAAATTAACCATAAAAGTCTAATTTTTTTTCCCTATATATAGATATATATGAAATAAATTAGCTAACATTTGTTTTACACATTTTTTTACTTCTAATTAATTTACAACCTTTTTTTTTTAATTATAGGCAACATTATTTTACTATTTTAGAGCAATTTTTTTTTCTTTTTAAGGCACAAAGGGTTGGACAAACTTACGTGTCCTTTTATACTAAGCTATCAAATGAACCTCTCAACTCAATTAAAACACTAAAGAGTTAAAAATATTGTATTTTCTTTGATTATACTAATTAGACTAGTAAAATTAGCTATAAAATTTACCATAAATAACTATTATACAAAAAGTAATAGTAAAAAATAAATATACTAATTATATTGGTTAGATAATTGTTTCAAATATCTATATATTAAATTTTCAAAGTATTAAAAAATTATTAGAGTTGAAATAATTCAAATTCAATTAAGTGATAAAAAATATATTAAATAAAGGATATTAAATAGTTGTTCCTTTCTTATTAAGTGATGATAATGACATCAAGGAGAATAGATTCTTACCCTCAACAAAATGGTATAAAGTTTCTTAAAGATTTGACCAACTTAAGTTTAATAAAGAATGTAGTATCCAAAAATCTTGTCATAAATATTATTATTTATAATAATATTTGGGTTATGTTATAAACCAAATATTAAATGATTTTTTTATTTTAGTAAATTTTTTTTTATAATATTATATATTAAACAGATCGAGTATTTAAGAATTTAATGATTAATGAATAATTAAAAATTAGTTAGCAGCACGCATTTAGGCCTGAAGGGATGTAACTAACCTGTGCTGGCTATTATGATGGCCCTGAGTATGACTATGATGCTCATGGGTGAGGGGATGGATGGGTCTTCATTATAAGTGGGGTTGTAGCGGATAGACATTTGTTCGAATGATTAATAGGGGTTTTAATTTTTATGATTTTTATTTATGTAATTATGTTTATTTGTATTACTATTTTAGTTGGACTGTTATATTGTTTGTTATTTATATCAGTGTTTCTAGCATGAAAAAGTGGAGGAATCAACTCACAAGACTATTTTTATTAGTGAGATTTAGGTTGGCAAATTTTGATTTGAAACTTTTTGTAAGTAGTTTGAGGCATCAAATGAAATATTTTGGGGGTAAAAAATTTCCGTTGAGTGTTGCACCTCCTTATGCTATTCTACACATGGACGTCTTTCTAACAGCATAAGAATCACTTCAATTAGAGTTAGTATGCAAAAGTTATGCCACTCAGAAGATGATCTTCCTTTTTTTACCACCATAATTCAAGAGGATGCCATACTGCGAGCATTATTCATGAAAATGGAGCTAGCCACATGATCATGAGGAAGAATAATTTAAAA
>APFE031461112.1:0-10805 GCA_000404065.3 Pinus taeda
TGAATGATGCTGCTACATGTTTTTGATCCTTTACTTTCATCACTAGTACTAAAGCAGGAAATACACTGGAAAATCACCACAAGCAAAGTCAAACTCATTAACCTCCCTCATCACTTTCCCCTCAAAAGTTTCACTAATTTCCCACAAAGTACTAAGGTATTTGGAGATCAAAGGGCTCAAGGCATTTCCTTGGCCTCTGGAGGGACCGGACCCTCGGCCTAATGATCAAAAATACCTAAGTACTTAAGATAATCCATCATTATAATCTTCCATCTTTAACTTTGTCCTAAGTAAAATCCTATTTTACTTAGGAAACTCATGCAAAATTCCATAAAAATCCCTCAAGATAACTTGCTATTCTAAGTTTAAGTGTTGAAGATAAAATATTGCAATTTACTTCAAAAGTTATCACTTTCTTAGATGTGCAAAAATATTTTGAGTTTCCTTGTCCTTTGCCATATTTTACATTTAACTCTATTATACTAAATCCCTAATAAAATACCTTATCCTAAGTATATAACTCCCTTTTTATAAATATCCCAAAACCCTTATATTATATAGTTTAACCAAAGTAATTATTTTCACAGGAAATCTTGGCTTCTCTCCAGCCTTCCTCTCTTTACTCTAAGAACCTATTTCCTTGTGTTGTTCCTTGTAGATTATTAGCCTATTACCAAGTGGAAAATCAAGCCTTCAAAACTGTGCAATCCTCAAGGATGAATCCTTCACTGCATGCATGAGTTTTCTCCATGAGAAAACACAAGCAACTGATAGTACACTGTCCTTGAACATTAATCTTAGCCGGGTATTTCTCAGACTAGACATGCATGAGTTTTTGATGAGGGAATCTTCAGTTAACTGGAGTAGCACTAGTTGAGTGCATTAATGAATCAACTGAATGTTAACTCACTATTAGTTCCTCAAACAGTTTGGAACTAATTTATTTAGACTTAACTCAGTAAACTGAGTTAACTAATTACAACTCAAGTATAACACAATCTTATCTCCTTAATTTAAGGGATAACTATTGCATGACTTTAGAAATACTTCTAACTTGAATTTCTCCAAATAATAAATGAATTGATTATTTCCAAGTAGCTAATAAGACTAAATTCAATTTTAATTCAAAATTTAATGGAAGGACAAATTAAATTGGAATATTCTTGTTGCCATATTTCAACACTCCCTCTCAAAAAGAAATGGATTATCTGCCACCCCGATCTTGTCTCTATGGAACTTGAATTTACACTTTGACAATGCCTTTGTCAAAATGTCAACATCTAGCTCCTCTATCAAAATATATTGTAGCAACATGATCCTCTCAACCTATGAAAGGCCACGGGTAATAAATCTTGCCTTATGCTTCTCCACACTACCATCAGTAGCTTGCTTTGCCTTGTAAAGCCAATGGGAACTCACAACTGACTTGTTCTCCAGTCTCGGAACCACATCCCAAACACTGTTATGAACTATGGAGTCATACTCCTCCACCATAGCATCAACCCAAATCTGTTGCTACACTGCTTCCTCAAAGGAAGATGGCTCGGTCTCAACAAATTCCCCAGCAAGGGCCATGTATCCAATGTACCTCTCAGGTGACCTTCTCTGTCTGCACTGAGAAGATGGTGCTCCCACATTCTCTCTCGCATCCTCTAACAATTTGTCAGCTTCTCTTGTGCGCTTCCATCCATATCCAGAAGTCTCTACTTGAATGGATGTCTCCACTCCTGGAACCTCTGCATGCGGCTGCTCCGCATCAGTCTGAGGCTCCTCATCCTTAGGAACCAACAGTTCCTCCACAACCTGTAGTTGGAGATCCCTCTCAAGGGAAACTCGCATGGCCTTTTTCTCATCAAACTTGAGATCTCTGCAAACCACTGTCCTCCAACTGGTAGGCAAATACACCCAATAGTTGTGAGGTGTATCAATGTGCCCCACAAATATCCCCAACTCTGCTATCGGCTCAAGCTTCTTCCATGCATCCTTTGTCACATGGAAATATACTGATGAGTCAAAGATCCTGAAGTGACCCACATTTGGTCTCTTACCGAAGAAAGCTTCCTCTGGTGTCTTCATCCTAAGTATGCGATGCAGGATTCTATTATGCAAATAGACCGCTATGTTGTATCCCTCATCCCACAAGTGAAGTGGTATGCCTTGGTCATTCAACATTGCCCGTGCTGCCCCTACAATAGTTCTGTTCTTCCTCTCGACCACCCCATTTTGTTGTGGGTTTTAAGGTTCCATCAACTCTATTTTATTTCTTTTCGCTACACAGAAGTCCTTAAACTCTTGAGAGACATATTCTCCACTGTTGTCACTTCTCAAGGCCTTGATCTTCTTCCCTAACTCCTTCTCGACCAAAGCTTTAAACTCACAAAACTTTGTGAAATTTTGGTCCTTCTTCTGCATAAAATAAATCCATCATTTATGAGAATAGTCATCAATGAAAATCACATAATACCTTTGCTTCGCTATGGATTCCATCAAGAATGGTCCATAGAAATCAGTATGAAGTCACTCTAAGATAGCCTCTGCTCAACTGTCTCAATCATGAAAGGAAGACTTGGTGTACTTTCCCAAGGTAAAACCTTTGCATGTGTCAACTTGCTCAAGTTTACCTTTGGGAAGTCCTGTAGATATTTGTTGCATTATCTTCAAAGCCCCATGATGCAAATGGCCCAACCACCTATGCCACAACTTGCCAATGTCTTGGATTTGCACCAATTCTGCTTATACTCAATGCTGCACAATCATCTACCTCTAGTTTATAAAGATTCTTCACCCGAATCCCTATCCTCTTGGTCTGACCCATGGCTATGTTTCTTAGGAACTCCTTTCCTTTACTGAAGACAACATCATAGTGTTTGTCCTCCAACATCATGACTATTACCAAGTTATTCTTCAGTCTAGGCACATACATCACATCTTTCAAGGTGAGAGGAGCTCCATGCTCCCTCTAAAAAGAAATCGTGCCCACTCCTAAAACACTATACCTTCCATCATCACCCATCTCTATGCGCATCATAAGGTCTTTCTCCTCCAAGACACTAAATAAATTTTTATCACCAGTCATGTGGAATGAGGCTCCACTATCAAGATACTAGACACAACCCATCATTGATGACACCATGCATGCGATGAGGATAAAGTCCATTTCAAACTGAGAGGCTAATGCCTCACCTTCCGATGATCCCTTCTTGGACTTCTTTGATGGGAAATTAGTCGCATAATTTCCCATCTTGTGACAATTAAAGCATCTTATTTTAGACATGTCACCCTTCTTCCCTCTAGGAGAAGAATTCGATTTCAAATGGGAAGCCTTCCCGTTCCCTTTCCTTGCCTTACTTGCTAAGGCCAGGTTTTCTTCATTATCATTCTTGGATGAAGAACCATCTCGTGTGCTCCTCTTAAACTCCTCCTGCATAAGATTCGACCACATTCTTTCCCAATCTGACAGTTTCTCCTTTCCATTCATAGAGTCTTGGTAGCTATTCCAACTTTTTGGAAGGCCAAGGAGAGTGAGGCCCACCATATCATTATCGGCAGTAGTTATTCCCACACTACCAAGCTCATCTCTGTACATGGTGAGCTTTTTCATATATGTGGAAGTAGTATCACCATTCTCTATCTTGATTCTTCGAAGCTTATTTTGAGCGCCAATTTCCTCTGGTCTCTACTGTTCTGGTAGAGGTCCTTCAATTCTTCCACATTTGAAAATGGAGTATCCTTCCCATGGAGACTTGAGACAATATGGTTTCGAACTCCCTCAAGGATGATTCGTCTCGCCTTTGCCACACACTTCTTCCACTCAACCAACTCTTGTGCATTAGTTAAAGCTGGCTTTGGGATTTATTGATCAATGAATTCCTTCAAGCCATTGTCTTCTAATACAACATCCATTATATCTTTCCATGCTATGTAATTCAAGCTACCTTCCAAGGCATACTCGAGTCTCAAGCAATAGAATGCCATTGGCCAACCATGAAGTATGATATGAATTCGATTTTCACCTGCAACCCAAAACTTCAAACTTCACATTCTCTTCTCAGTATATTGTTCACAGCGTTAATACCATGTAGAAAATCTGTGATAGGTTAACCCGGTAATGCAATATAAATCAAAGTAGATCACTATAACCTACTTGTACTATCAATTTGCACAAGCTTAAAGATTGAGATGAACAATATAACCAAAATAAGAAGAATCAATGGCACAATATACATGAAAATACTTTGGGGAAAGCCTTAGCTAAAAACCCCACACTATTATATTATCATACATGGTGGAAATACATAGGAATTATACAAAGACTTAGCTCTCACAGCTAGCCAGCTCTCAGTACAATCCTCACAGATGCTCATAGGCAATCTTGGATTCTCTCCAGCCTTCCTCTCTACCCTCCAAGCTCCTATTTCCTTGCGATGTTCCTTGTGGATGATTAACCTATTACAAAGTGGAAAACCAAGCCTTCAAAACTGTGCAATCCTCAAGGATGAACCCTTCACTGCATGCATGAGTTTTCTCCATGATAAAACACATGCAATTGATAGTACATTGTCCTTGAACATTAATCTCAACTCGGTCTTTGTCAGAATAGACATGCATGAGTTTCTGATGAGGGAATCTTTAGTTAACTGGATTAACACTAGTTGAGTGCATTAATGCATCAACTAACTGTTAACTCACTATTAGTTCCTCAAACAGTTTGGAACTAATCTAACTGGACTTAACTCACTAAACTGAGTTAACTAATTACAACTCAAATATAACTCAATCTTATCTCCTTAATTTAAGGAATAAATCTTGCATGACTTCAGAAAGACTTCTAACTTGAATTTATCCAATTAATTAATTTAAAATTAATTAATAATTATTTCCAAGATGTTAAGACTAAATTTGATTTTAATTCACAATTTAATTCAAGGAAAAATTAATTAGGAATATTCTTGTTTCCATATTTCAACATTAAGCAATCCACCCCACCAGTAATTTCTCTAGATACTTCTAATTCTCAATTCTCTTGCTTACATAGTGATCAGGTACAAAGTAGTTGTATCTAACAAGTAGAGGAAGAGAAGGGTGAAGATACTTTCTACATTGATTCCCTCTTTTAGATTCCTTCATATCAGAATGATAATCAATCATCTTGTGATCTTGGTAATCAATTAAAAAATCTAAAGATCCTCATTGAAGTGGAAATCTTGGAAAATCATCACCTTGATATTCATGTTTCCTCTGATATAAGAACTGATTAATTCCCAAGCATAGTAAATGATCTTTTGTTTTCCTCATAAGAATTATACCTATAATTCAATTTTAATGGTTTGCAATCTCCAATTGTAGGATGGGATGGTCCTTTAGTTCCTTCGGTCCATACATCTTCAGATATTAAGCTAGGAGAATCAGAGGGTCTAGTTGTTGAAGCTTTAACGTATTGTGTTGAAGAAGAGAAATGTAAATCCCAGAATTGGTATTCATTTCTTTGACCATTATCCTAAAAAGTATTATGTTGATCCATCGCCATTGTAGGTTGATATGAGTATGAAATATTTGAATATTGATAATATTCAGCTACAACTGAAGCCTCTCTCCCCATGTCTTCTCATCATTTTTCACCTCTAACACACAATTCATTGTACCCAAATGCATTTAATGATTTTTTTATACCAAATCCTTATTTTTCTAGCCATTATCACAACTTGGTATAGGAAGGTGTGGTTTCACCATTATATGATAAAGAGATTGAATCCATTGTTCATGATTTGTTTAATCATAAGTCTCTCATTGGTCATAAGGCAAATGCACCAACTTTAAATCTTCAAGGGAGTTCTCCAATTGATGTATACAAATTATCTATCCATCAAGAGTCTCATATGCTAAATGTTAAATATGGTCTAATCAATGGCATCAAAAATATGTTTGTCAACACATATGATGATAGTGTTATGTACCTACCTATTGATGTTTTTAAGCCACCCAAGTATGATGATCCACCACCTAAAATTTCAGGGACTTGTTAGGGGATTGAAGTACTTCAACCTCCATTGATGGTTATGTCATGTTCTCACAACCCTGATGAGATCCCTAAAATGTTTTGGATCCACACATTAAAGGATTCTTGGTGTTACCAAGTTAACCTTCCTAATCCTCAAGATAGATATTTTGATTAGATAAAATATTATTGTTTGGTTAATTATTCTTCATGTGAATCCCTTGAATCAAACCTAACACTAGACTGCATATCTTGTTTAGATGTACTTGGATTCTAAGCCTATCATTCTAATTTTCAAGACAAATATAACCGACTGCAAGATTTATCTATGTTGAATCTTTCAGTGAATGGTCAACTTCATGCAAAATTTTAGGGGCTAATATTCATAGATATGCTAATTTTCCATGATATTTCCAAAAAAATGATTCGCCAATTTCCATTTTTTCTAAAAAAGATTCGCCCAAATTTTACAATATAAAATTATTTTACCTTAAAAATCGCCAACATTATATAAAGACTATATCTAAAATCATTAAAAGGTTAAATAATTTTACAAATATATCAATAAATTTTTTATGGTTTGCATATTAGGGACTAGTGATATTCATCAATGTTTTTAAACATAAAGATAATTTTCCAACCTTAAAATTTTCCGAGGTCAACTTCTTATCTTTCTAGTGTTAATCATTTAGTTAAAATAGTTGATCATCCTAATTCTAAGTCAATGCTTGAATATTTTGGTGAACCTAATCCTTCAAGATGATATCAAGGTTGATCCGATTTTACCATTCCTTGTATCTTAACTAGTTTTTAGATTTCTGGACATAAATTGAAGATATTTTGCACTAGAAAAGAGAAATTTATGATTTCTAAGATTTCCACACAAAGGGGAAGATTTTTTAATTCAAAACTCTTGTAGAATCTCTCAAATCGACACATCCCTATCTCTAAATAATGGAACATCCCATATATTGACCATTAGATTGGATCAATATAGTAGATTCATCAATTGTCATCCTATCAATTATTCTTCCATCAACTTACTTGATGATAGTTGTTGGTTTGTATTTGATTCATCTCACTGTTTAGATACTTGTTAAGCAGTTGAGGCACTTCAACCTTTGTTGATGGTTATGTTAGGTCTCCATAGTCTTGGTAAAGTGTTTGAGTGAGAACAATTTATGCTATCCCCACATGATCTTTCTCATAATATTCTTTTGATGATTAAAGGCCTATGTTTGCATGAATATAAACCTTTTGAAGTTGGATATTTTCACCAACTAGTTATATTAATCATATCTAGTGAGTTCAATTGCTAATAACAAGTTCCAATGCTATCTTGAACTTAGCATTTATAGATGTATGTTTGAGATTTGTTTTCAAGGAATTTAAGTTCATCATTATTTATATTTTGACAAGCCTATAGGTTGGATATATTGATCTTCTAAAGCACACCTTTATGCTTATAGCCTTGGCCTTCATCATTATGTACAGGTAACTCAAGTAAAGATATTTCTTTTCGTACATCATTTCATATGGTTTTCAATTCTTCACATCTTTCATTTTATTGGTCGAGAGCAACTTGAATGGTTATATTTGAAGTTTCACTTCACCTAACCCTAACCTTCTAGCTTATAAGATTAGGAGTAGGATTAGTTTCATTTTAGCTTTTCTTTGCATCGGATCCACCCTAGATTTTCTCTCCTTTTAGTATTTGCTTTGTTTTCTCACTTTGGCTTTGCATGTTTCTTTTCAATTTAGTTTCTCTTTTCTTTTCTTTTTTTCGATATTCTTCCCTTGTTTTCATGTCTTTTATTTTGTGTTTGTTTAAGTCAATGTTTGAATCTTTTGGTGAACCTAATCCTTCAAGATGATATCAAGGTTGATCTGATTTTACCATTCCTTGTATCCTAACTAGTTTTTAGATTTCTGGACACAAATTGAAGATATTTTGCACTATAAAAGAGAAATTTATCATTTCCAATATTTCCACACAAAGGGGAAGCTTTTTTAATTCAAAAATCTTGTGGAATCTCTCGAATAAACACATCCTTATCTCTAAATAATGTAACATCCCATATATTGATCGTTAGATTGGATCAATATTGTAGATTCATCAATTGTCATCTTATTAGTTATTCTTCCATAAACTTACTTGATGATATTTGTAGGTTTGTATTTGATTCATCTCACTATTTAGATACTTGTTAAGCAGTTGAGACACTTCAACCTTTGTTGATGGTTATGTTAGGTCTCCATAGTCTTGGTAAAGTGTTTGAGTGAGAAAAATTTATGCTATACCCACACGATCTTTCTCATAATATGTATTTGATGATTAAATGCCTATGTTTGCATGAATATAAACTTTTTGAAGTTGGTGATTTTCACTAACTAGTTAGATTAACATATATGGTGAGTTCAATTGCTAATAACAAGTTCCAATGCTATCTTGAACTTAGCATGTATGGATGTATGTTTGAGATTTATTTTCAAGGAATTTAAGTTCATCATTATTTATCTTTTGGCAAGCCTGTAGGTTGGATATAGTGATCTTCTAAAGCACATCTTTATGCTTATAGCCGTGGCCTTCATCTTTATGTACAGGTAACTCAGGTAAAGATATTTCTTTTCATACATCGTTTCGTATGGTTTTCAATTCTTCACATCTTTCATTTTATTGGTCGAGAGCAACTTGAATGGTTGCATTGGAAGTTTCACTTCACCTAACCCTAACCTTCCAGCTTATAAGATTAGGAGTAGGAGTAGTTTCATTTTACCTTTTCTTTGCATCGGATCCACCTGTTCGAAATAATACTGAGAGGGGGGGGGGGGTGAATCAGTATTATCAAATCAATAAAACTTTTTCTTTTCCATACTTAGATACATATACACTAATTCAATTAAGGGATCCCGCGTGTATACGCAACTGTGTCTAATGCAACTAGCATATATCCAGAATACTTGTGATTAAGTTAATCAATTAAATGTTGATCTTTAGTTAGTGCATCAGAACTTCATTAACCAAATGTACAGTAAATAGGTGTAGTAAAACAGAACAGATCATCATACACAAGAAGCACACATGAACACCATGATATAAGGTGGAAACCCAATGTGGGTGAAAACCACCTGCTGCAAGTCGTCTCAATCTTCCTTTTAACAAGAAACTTCTTTTACAATAGTTCCGTACTGGTGCAGTCTTATACCAGTACGCAGGCTTCTACCTGTAGAAGGCTACAACCTTCTCTTGTTCTCCAGACTCTCCTGGAAGGGAGCTACAACCCCCTTAGATCTTGTGCTAGCCGATCCATTTACTTGTACGTAGGTGCTGGCCTACTGAAATGCTCCAACCTTTACTCGTTCTCCAGCTGCTATTGGAAGGGAGCTACCACGCCCTTTGCTCTTGTACTAGCTGATGTACTAGTACGTAGGCACTAGCCTACAATCTCCTTTCATCCTCTAGGGACCAAATTTCATAGATTTTCAGACTGGATACTCCTGAAGCACAACACTATAATCTGAAGGCCACGTTTCATCCAATTTTCATACTAGACCCATCAATATCATTGAAGTACAAAACAATCAATACTAGCATCATCAATTTCTGAATCACTGAAACACTGAAACCCTGTCAACAACACAGTCACCATAACACATAGCAGACAATAGAACTCTGCAATAACAATCAGACCCAACTGCAACTTCAAACATCATACTTCATTATGTATATGCTGCTACGATGAATCAAACCCACGTATATACACGCTTTCTCCAAAACCAAGCTGCGTACAGATCTACAAATATTTTCTCATAACTTTGCAGCTGTACCAGACATCAGTCATACCCATAACATTTATAGAACATTACATGCATTAGTATACAGATCTAGAATAAACAAGATAAAACCGTATAGATATGATTCATTCCAAGCCATTCGATCCTGATCTATCCTTGGATCTTGTTCTCCATCCACCATTGAGATTCCTCCTTAGCTTGGATCAGGCAATGCATCATAAACCCATAACTTGCATACTAGATCTCATACTTCATTAGATATTCAAGTCTTTTCCATACCCTTGCATAGTGATCTTCTTCTCCTTTTATAGTCTTAGGCCTTTCACAATACCACGGTCCAAAACCATAACAAATAAATACCATGGACCCAATACTTGGGTTCAACACTTCGGACGCAATACCAAGGACCAAAACCATAGGTCTAAATACCACGGACCCAAAAATAAGTTGTCCCACATGTATGTGCTTTTCCATGCATGAAAGTGTGTGCATACGCATACGTGACTTTTGGTCATCAATCTCGCGTGTATACACGCCTTTGTATATAAAGAACCTGTGTGTATAACCTGCGTGTATACCCCACTTGGTATATAGCGAACCTGCATATATACGCGACTTGGTACATAGTGAACCTGCATATAACTTGCCTGTGTAAGTGACTTGGTATATAGTGAACCTGCGTATATACTCAGCTTTCTTCATTCTTTGTAGTCTGATCATCAATTCTTTGCTACTTACCTGCTGCACTATAATCTGTCATCTTGCCATCAAGGACAACACTTGTATCATAATGCCAACAATCTCCCCCTTTGGACTTGATAGCAAAGCTAACTTGTCATACTGAGAACTGCCATCTGATTCCTTTGAGTTGTCCTGCATCCCATGCATTCTGTCACATTTGATATCTCTTTTGTAGATTCATCTAGTTATATATAAGTGAGTTGTTCTTCTATGAGTGGGTTGCCATCAAGTACAACACATGCATCATAATGCCAAAAATCTCCCCCTTTGGACT
>APFE031461112.1:13598-43278 GCA_000404065.3 Pinus taeda
CTCTCCCCCTTTGACATCAAGGGCAAAGGGCGGACCAAGATATTCTCTTTCCTTGATAAACGTTTTTCTGTCCATACTCCCCCTGAGTATCTGCTGAAATCTATGAATGAGCTCCCCCTATGTATATGTCAAGGTGTACCAATCTGTCCATGCTCCTTCTGCTCTGTTGAAATGAGTTGTTAATGCTCCCCTTGACTATAAGCAAGGTCTGTAAAAAGATGTTCTACAAGAAGAACATGACTCTATACATCATAAATGACCTTCCTATCACCAAAGACTAATACATACATCCATCTCCCATCAACATGGAGATACACTAAACTTGACTCGTCCACCTAACCAAGTGGGGATACAACAAGGTTTACACATGATAATACAAGAGTATAACATCATCCATGCCAGGCATAGTGGGGAAACCAACATAGGCCGTTACATGACCTTGATAAAAGAAATACATGACTGAAATATTTCATCATCCTTCCTATGCATAGTGGGGGTACAAATTACATCATAAGACCAAAAGAGATTTCATCAAATGAATACAATAGATAGAGACATTATTACATCATGAGTCTTGATATGACCAAACATCTAAATAAGACCATGATAGTCATCAACAACTATCATACACAATGTATGATCTGCTTCATAAGCGTTTGTCAACAATATCTAGACCAAAAATCATGTTCTCCCTCTGTACCTCTTCCATCTGTACTAGATGATTTCTGTCAGACTCTTCTCATCCTGATTTTGGCCCATTGATTTCCTTCAAATCATCATATACGCGAATGTATCCACAGAAACATGCGTATATACGCGGATTCTCGTTATGAAACTCGCGTATATAACCATTTCTAGATCATTAACCGATAAGGGTCCTATAACCAGGCATGATATCAACTCATCCTTTTGAACAGAATTATGCATATGACATACAGAATCATTCACATTATATCATATGTGAAAAACATCATAGCCATTTCATCAACATCAAGATCTACATGATCCAAATATCATCACATGGAAACATCTGCATCAATCAACATATGTAAGTATCAACCTATCAACATATGGGTAAGAACTCATCATCATCATATCTCCAACAATGCAACTCCATGTATCCAGCACTATGTATCATGAGCTCAAGACAAGACTTCTTGATATCATTAATAGCAACAATCCTCATCCATATGAGTGCCAAGAAATTATAGGAATCATGCATCATAACTGTATTATATGATCTTTATGCATATGACGACAACAGCATATGAGTGACTCATCATCAAGCTTTGTACTTCTCCTTATCCATATGAAGAACACCATGTAAGCACCATACATGCATTATCAGGGAATCAACCACAAATCTGATCAACTATGTATTATTGACAAGTCATAACCATAGCAAGATGTATCATTAAGCCATATAAGCATCATCACCAAGGGCTACTAACCATAATGCCAACAATGCAGCATATGCTCCCCTTGAACCTGTGCCATCTTGTTTACTATCAGATCTGATCATGCATATATCAACAGGAAGTATCAAGGCATTATCATCATCAAGTTAGGATAAAAAACACTTCTAAACATCATACAAGTATCAAGACATTTCCTCACATCATCAATAGATTGTAACCATTATCAAACAAAACAAAATAATGGATTGAATCATATCAGACCCTTTTTCTGAGCCTGTCCCTACTGCTTTTCCTTAGACTGACATATACACGATTGTGCAGTGTGTAGCTCGCATATAGGCGACTTCCATTTATGCAACTTGCATATGAGATTTAGGACACTGAAGTTTTATAATTTCAACTCCCCCTGAGTCTATTATGTCTGTATATGGTGTAGTGCCATATCTTTCTGACTGTACTTCCTTCTTCTTCCAAATCTTCAAGCGAGATGATGTTTTCTCCTTTTGGTGTGGTGCCTATACCTTCTTCCTGCATTCCTTTGCTATATGTCCAAGCTTGTTACATGCATAACATCTCATATGTTTCATATTCCTCCTGTAGCAATTAGCGACTTTGTGACCAAACATATTGCAAGAAAAACAATATCCATTAAAGTACCTGGAATGTGATGATCTTTTTGCATGATGGTCTTGAACCACTCTTCTTCTGCATCTGGCTGCAACATGTCCAAGATTATGACATACATAACATTCAACCTTATTCATTGGAGGAGTAAAATATTTTCTTTGAAGAATTTATTTCCTTGGCTGTTGATGGTGTTGACCTCTCATCTCCTTGTTGAGCATTTCAGATTTTGCATTAGATTCCCTTGTCTTACTTTGTGAACTAGATTCTTCTTCAACATATTCATGAAAACCAAGACCAGTTTTGATAGCAGGAGATCTTTGACTACTAAGAATATCATCCAAGATCTTAGTACTATCTTGAAATCGTAAGAGCTTATCTATTTCTTCTAATTTATCTTTTAGAATATTTACCTCAATCTGATGTTGCTCTTCCTTTTCAAGATGTTGCTTCTTCATGTTTTCTTCAACATTTCTTCCTTCTTTCAACTGATGTCTTAGATCAAGAACTTCATTTTCATGAGCTTGGAGTAGTTCTTTATTCTGCTTCTTTGATTCTTCAAGATCTTCCTTTAGCGAGAGGATCGTGGCTTCAAGCCTTTCATAGTAATTGGATCTATCTCTGAGTTTCTTGATTGTTGTGCCTCTTTCATTTACTTAATTTCTTAATGATGTCACTTCATCCTACAACTTTTGATATTTTTCTTTGAATAACTTCCTTACCTTGTTACCTTCCTCTAGTTGAGCTTTTAGTTTGGTAGCTACTTCCTTGAAGGCACATTCCCTTTTATTTAATAGATCTTGTTGATCTCTTATTTTGTCTGTTAGCCTTTTAAATTCTGCCTCTATTTGATATCTTTCTTGCTCACCCATAAGAGGAAATTTAGTTGCTTCGCTATCACTTTCATCATCTTCACATGGATGGATACCAGAGGATAACAAATCCATACTTGATAGATCTTGCTCATCTTCATTCTGAAGAGATTCTGAATCTGAGGTGCTTCTTCCACATAATCCCCAATCAATGCTCCCACTATCATAGTTTTTCTTAGATGTATTCTTAGGTGATTTCTTCTTAAGCTTCTTTTCCATTGATCTATGGATCTCCTTCAAGCGATCAAGCTTCTACCAAAGGACTTGCTCTGATACCAATTGTTGGAAATAATACTGAGAGGGGGGGGTGAATCAATATTATCAAATCAATAAAACTTTTTCTTTTCCATACTTAGATACATATATGCTACTTCAATTAAGGGAACCCGTGTGTATACGCAACTGTGTCTAATGCAACTAGTGTATATCTAGAATACTTATGATTTAGTTAATCCATTAAATGTTGATCTTTAGTTACTGCATCAAAACTTCATTAACCAAATGTATAGTAAATAGGTGCAGTAAAACAGAACAGATCATCACACACAAGAAGCACACATGAACACCATGATATAAGGTGGAAACCCAATGTGGGTGAAAACCACCTGCTGCAAGTTGTCTCAATCTTCCTTTTAATAAGAAAGTTCTTTTACAATAGTTTTGTACTAGTGCAGTCTTATACCAGTACGCAGGCTTCTACCTGTAGAAGGCTACAACCTTCTCTCGTTCTCCAGACTCTCCTGGAAGGGAGCTACAACCCCCTTAGCTCATGTGCTAGCCGATCCATTTACTTGTACATAGGTGCTGGCCTACTGAATTGCTCCAACATTTACTCGTTCTCCAGCTGCTACTGGAAGGGAGCTACCACCCCCTTTGCTCTTGTACTAGCTGATGTACTATTACATAGGCGCTGGCCTACAATCTCCTTTCATCCTCCAGGTACCACATTTCATACATTTTCAGACTGGATACTCCTGAAGCACAACACTATAATCTAAAGACCATGTTTCATCCAATTTTCATACTAGACCCATCAATATTATTGAAGCACAAAACAATCAATACTAGCATCATCAATTTCTGAATCACTGAAACACTGAAACCCTGTCAACAACAAAGTCACCAAAACATAGAGTAGACAATAGAACTCTGCAATAACAATCAGACCCAACTGCAACTTCAAACATCAGAATTCATTATGTATATGCTACTACGATGAATCAAACCCGCACATATTCGAGCTTTCTCCAAAACCAACCTGCATACAGATCTACAAATATTTTCTCATAACTTTGCAGCTGTACTAGACATTAGTCATACCCATAACATTTATAGAACATTACATGCGTCAATATATAGATCTAGAATAAACAAGATCAAACTGTATAGATATGATTCATTCCAAGCCATTCGATCCCGATCTATCCTTGGATCTTGTTCTCCATCCACCATTGAGGTTCCTCCTTAGCTTGGATTAGGCAATGCATCATAAACCCATAACCTGCATACTGGATCTCATACTTCATCAGATATTCAAGTCTTTTCCATACCCTTGCATAGTGATCTTCTTCTCCTTTTATAGTCTTAGGCCTTTCACAATACCACGTCTAAAACCATAACAAATATATACCATGGACCCAATACTTGGGTTCAACACTTCGGACGCAATACCAAGGACCAAAACCATAGGTCTAAATACCATGGACCCAAAAATAAGCTTTCCCACATGTACGCACTTTTCCGTGCATGAAAGTGTGTGCATACACATACGTGACTTTTGGTCATCAATCCCGCGTGTATACATGCCTTTGTATATAAAGATCCTGTGTGTATAACCTCCATGTATACCCTACTTGGTATATAGAGAACCTGCGTATATACATGACTTAGTACATAGTGAACTTGTGTATAACCTGCCTGTGTATGTGACTTGGTATATAGTGAACCTGCATATATACTCAGCTTTCTTCATTCTTTGCATTCTGATCATCAATTCTTTGCTACTTACCTGCTGCATTATAATCTATCATCTTGCCATCAAGGAAAACACTTGTATCATAATGCCAACAATCTCCGCCTTTGGACTTGATGGCAAAGCTAACTTGTCATACTGAGAACTGTCATTTGATTCCTTTGAGTTGTCTTGCATCCCATGTATTTTGTCACATTTGATATCTCTTTTGTAGATTAATCTAGTTATATATAAGTGAGTTGTTCTTCTATGAGTGGGTTGCCATCAAGTACAACACATGCATCATAATGCCAACACCACCCTATATTTTCTCTCCATTTAGTATTTTCTTTGTTTTCTCGCTTTTTCTTTGCATGTTTCTTTTCAGTTTAGTTTTTATTTTCTTTTTTCCTTTCGATATTCTTCCCTTATTTTCATGTATTTTATTTCTTGTTTGTTTAATAAGACCATACATGAAAATTTCCTTTGTTTGACTCAAGATAACAGTGTGGAAAAGTTTTGAAAACAAAATTGTGATTTTGAGCAACACTTGGCTAATTTGTCTTCCTCTTCATTTTTTGGCCCTGCACATGTTTTAAAATTCAATGATGTCTAAATGGAAAACATGATTCATTCAAGTGAAAAGCTATAAGGAGAACCATGATGCCCATATCTATTTTAGAATCTTCATTCCTTGACTCAATATGGTAATTGAATGGTGTTTTTCTTAATGATCCAATAGAGGAGAGAAGGGAAAGGAGAGAATTAAAAGCGAGAAAATTAATTATAGAGGTATATCATAGCCTCTGAAGGAATAACCTCTCTTACTCTCAATAAGTCAGGAAAACTCCTCCACTCCAGTATATAAATGTTCAATAAATTCTATAACATATCTTTTAGAAAATATAATAAATGGTGAAAGAAGAGAAATGCTTCATGCACAAAGAGGTGAAGCAAGAAACTTCTCTAGGGTAATAATCAAGTTATATGGTAGAAAATGAATCCTTGTGTTCCTGTAGTGACTTTGTCAGGGTATTAAACATGCTTGATGGTAGCAGAACAACACTAAAGATGAAACTAAAACTTTGATAATCTTAAAATAAAAAATATATACGATCCTTTTCCCGAATCAAAACAATTGAATATGATAATCCTTGGAAATGTGTTTAGCCAATAAAGGGGATAAGAGAGACTACAACTATAACTAGGATAAATGGGAAAGTTGAGGTAAATTGCATGATGAAGCAATGCTTCATGAAAGACTAGACTCTATGCCTAAATATAGACCTAAACAAAGAAGTTGGAATTCTTCTAGTGTGTTGCCAAGTGTTGTTGCTGCAACAAACACCATCCAAAATTTTTCCTACACTTGAATTTTGGAGCTTACTTATGATCTCATTATATGTCACCTAAAGCTATTCATCATCCCTTCATGATTGGTTGATACTTATCTTATGGGATTCTAACTGTCAAAGTCACTTTCTTGCCCATGCTTAGCCTTTGATGTATTCATAAGCACACCTTTCTTATGCAAGCTCAGAAATCAATGTCTATCTATAATAACAAGCATTACACAGTCCTTAAGGATAATGCTTGTACAGTCCTTGGAACTAGGGTCAATCATTGGAAATAGTTACTGCGTAGTTCTTAAAGATATGATTGCATAATTCTCAGTGGTAGGCGTTGCACATCTCCTTGGCATTGCACAGTTTCCAATGACAATGTTTGTGTAATTGATAAGAACAATAATTGTGCAATCCATGTCGATAGTCAGTGTAAAACCTCAATTGACAATCTCTCCCACTCCTAATTGAAATTATATCATCATTCCAATGAGTTTTATCAACTTTTGTTTTTGTGCAATTTTTCTTTAATAAATGTCGTTTTTCCTTTCGCGATTGTCATTTTTTCTTGCTTTAACTTTAACAAGTGTCACTTTTTTCTTTTTCTTCACTCTAACTTGTGTCACACTTTAGCGCATCACTGGAGGCAACTCTAGTGCACTCATATGCATTAGATGATCACATATATCATAAGGATATGTTATAAATACTCTTACATAGCTCAACCACACTCCTATCGTAACTTGTATTCTAATTGTCACAGAGTGATGTTTCAACTGTCACATTTAGAAATAAGTGTCACTTTACTTTTATTTCAAGGCATGATTGTTGATTTTGGTTATTGATCATTGCTTTGACATGTATTGATGTTATTTGGGTGTGAGATGTCATGGTTTTCCCCTTGCTTATATGTCATGTTCTCTCTTGTCTTAATGATCTCACACTTAATTTTTTTTCTGGTCTTTACTATCTTAGCAATTTGCTAAACTTTTCTCTCTCTTGGAACTACACATTGCATAGTTTTAAGTCACAGTGAAGTACCCATACCTCCTGGAACTACATATTTCACAGTCATTGCCTCTAAGGATTGAGCTTGGGCATTCATAGTGCTCAATCTCTCCTTCATGACCTTGGAATTTCTGCAATTATCTCTCCCAGATAGTCTTCCACTATGCACTATGCAATTTTAGTCATTAGTTAGGCCTCACTACCTCCCTAACATGTGAAACTACACAATCATGTGGCTCAGACTTTCTAAATTGTGCATCGTGTAATCACATTGAGCAAGATTTCCTTACTATGTCATTGTCTCCCTCAACTATGCAGTTCTATCTCCTAGCCCTTCAACCACTGCACATTTCATAGTCAGAGTGAACATAAATCCATTACAAAATTTTGGAATTATGCACTATGAAATTCCAAAGCCTCTTCAATCCTACACTTAGCTGTAGGTTCAATTAGTGAATTGCATGAAGAAGTTAGACCATGAGATTTCCAAATTGATGTCATCTTGTCATGAGTGAATTTCATTTGTAGGTACTATATATTGACATGACAAGATTTTTCTTGAGGAGGATGCTAAGGAAATCATGTAAAAGCACATGTGTGAAGATGAATAGACAAACTATCAAGCAAAAATATGAAGGTACACTAGATCATGACATAACATTGAAGGTAAAAATCACAAGGAAGACTTCATATCATCCAAGTTGTAGGTGGATGAAGTTGAAACACATTCAATAGTTATCATGAAGATATAAGGGAGGTCATCAAGAGGAGGCTACAAGAGAGCACTTGCGAAGAAGAAGCATTGGAAGAACCGTCATGAAGACATGAAGAAATCTTGGACCATGATATAATAGTGGCAACTCATTCTGGCTTGGAATGTTTTGACACTCATCTAGACCCTTTGAAGGGTGAAGATGAAGGATAAGAAAATATACATGATCAAGAAGTCAAATGCATAGCAACAATGAGAAAGTATTGTATCAAACACATCATAATGAAGTTCCATGGCATCACAAACACATGTGTGTCAATATATCTTGCCACATTATTTGTGGAACATAATTATTGTATCTTGAAGAATGATAAAATGGAAAATGTGTGGAAACTCGAGGGTCCCACATGGAATGTGAAAAGTCACTAGAGAGTTCTAAAGTCATGTAGAAGCTCAAAGGTAACGTGGGAATTTAAAAATTCATACTAGTACCTTAAGAGTCATGAGGAAGGTCAGGAGTCACATGAAAGGTAAAGATTCACCTCATTTGTTATAAATTAACCCTCATAATGCAAGCAAAGGTATTTATACTTTGGCTTCTCTAGCTTGGCATAGGAGATAAGACCATTATTTGGAGGAGAAAGTTGTGACTTAATGTTACACTATTGAGGTTAGTGTGGTAGCATTGTAAATGTATATCTTGGGACTTTCACTTAATACATGAGGCTTTCAGAGCTAGTACACTTTCATGCATATTTCATGAATGATTGTGAGACTATTGTTTCATTGTTTGTGGTGTATGTTATGTTAACACATACTAATGAAAATGACCTATCTTGTTGGATTTGGTATGTGTATTGTTGAATGCGTGTTCTTACTTTCTTTTATGATCATTGTTATCTTGTGAACTATTTTGTAGGTTAATTAATGATCCTCTGATGCTCTTGTGTGTCTCTTTTTGTAGTACTATTACTTTTATTCTAAAGTCTCACTGTCTCTTTCTTTTTTGAGAAAACACCTTATATACATTACAATTGTATGCCTCACAATGTCAACTTACTTACTTGATTCAAAGATTGTTTGTATAATCTCTTATGTTGATAATTGCAAAAAGGGGAAATTCCTAATAATAATGTTAGCTAGTCATATTTCTAGTTGGGCCTCCTACTCCAAATGGCGTGAGGTACAATTGGGACTTCATACAGGGGAGACCCCCTTGGTTGACAGACTTCCACCACCGTCAACAAGATCCACTCACGAAAATGAACATCTATGAATATCATTAAAATAAACACTTTTCAATCCATTGTTCATATAAATTGGTAAATTTACACATTTAGGTGCATGCATAAATGATCACTTAATTGTACACGCATTATCTAATGTATTTCATAGTATATTCAACATAAATAATTTAGTTGCAATGATGATAACCAAATGGCACATGAATTTTATTTATCTATTAATCATTTTGTATTATTGACATGTAAATCATAGGTAGAATTTGATTTAATGAATGGATCCAGTTGGAATCCCAATGTACACTATTTTTTTATTACACCATGAAATATATATGGTTCAATATTTATATAACACTCATTATATAAAATAATAAATAAATTTGACAATATATAGGTACAATCCCCTCACTATACATCAATTTAAAGGATCAAATTTACATATAGAAACATTTTATATTGATAATGAAGAGGTTTCACAAAAATATGAAGAGAAAACAATGTATGGTCTACGGATATAACCATAATTTCCTCTCAAATTTATTTTATGTAAAGATCCACAAGAGGTCATAAGTTACAAGCAGAAACAAACAAGAGAAACAATCATAGTGAATGTCATTATAACCTTTCATGTGTCACCACATTAATTTGGGTCATTAATTTTTTTTGGTTAGTATTAATGTTTATGTTCTAAAGTTATTGCATTCTAAAATTTTAGAAATTTCTAGTTATGCGAAAAATAGATATGGACTTTGTACCTCCACTGTGGATGATGTTTAGCCATTATATAAATAATGACTTAAAACAATTTATATTGATTGAGATTATGTAATATTGATCATATCATAATTGAAAGACACTGCATTGAATAATCATGATACCTAAAAATTAGAACATGAACATTATAACATTTGACATATTTTATATGACAACACTTATTTTATTTTCACTTTTCTTATATATCTATATAATTTATTTCTAGTTCATTCTATCGTTTTTCAAACTTATATATATGTGACCCCCCCTCGTTTTTCAAACTTATCTATATGTGACCCCCCGCCCACCCAACACAAGTTTGAGTTATTCATACTTATCTTATCTATAAGAAGCACTTAATGAGAATATGTCGGTTGTTTTAGGATGTCCGCAAAATATCATATAGAGCATGCAGAAGATATGCCAATCATAAATGACGATGTCACATTTCTTCCTATTACTCATATGCTTTCTTCATAGTTCCTTGATTTCGATTTCTTTTCCTTAGTAAGGATTTTAAAGAAACTTGATGTGTTAAATATGTACTTGAAGTTATCTTTATCATCCCACTTATCATTTAACACCATCATCCTTTTGGTATCCTCTCATCATCCCTTACATGATCCTCATAAGGTTATTAAGGATTTTATTTGCTCAAGAAAAAAAGGAAAATTGGTGTTACCTATCCTATCCCTATTCCTATTTATTTTTACCCTAAACTAAGGATAAAACTTTATATTAAAAACCTGGGGAAGAAGACTAAATTAAATAATTAACATGATTCTTAGAAAATCATATAAATTGTGTTAAAACCTATCTAATTTTTTATCCAACCACATACTCTACATGTTTGTGCTTGTATATCAAAGATGACACAATTTCTTTTTGCTAAGTAGTGTGAGTCCTTATATGAATGCATAATTAACCTTTGACTTGATAAAACACAATATATATGCATCTAATCCATCAAAATAACTCAAGGATCACACCCGTCCTAGGCCACAGTAGCCCTTAACATGGCTATTTTTTTTCCCATGTAGTTTCAAACCAATGACCTTCACATGACAAAGTTCCTTAACAATACACCCCATTATTTTCTATTTTACACCCCATGGGTGATGAAACATTTTTAATATCCTATGGGATGATGTATTACTTTTCATATTGGATAATGTGTTTGGATAGTTTGTCTAACCCAACCTTCAAAAACCTTCCCCACTTCCAACTCAATAGTGTCTCATCAAACCCTGATTTGACTTGAAATGTTAGGTCGATGCCATGGTGTGCATAGTCATAAGTCATACTGGGTCAGTTGTATGTACTTCATGTGTTATCAAACTATGTCAACAACAAATAAACAACAATATGGCACATTATTGTGTGTAATAATGATAACAATTCACCACCTTACGATAACATTAATATGCAACATGTGGCAGGTCATTAGGAAACTTGAGGAAGCATTCACCATCACTATGATTTGATTACTTTCAAATGAATATCCATTGAAGATTGCATTGATAATGGCTGAGGTTAATTTATAAAGATAGTCGAACACCGTGGGAGGAATAATCAATGAATTGGAACTGGAGAATATAGGTGCTATTGGTAATCAGACGATGTTCCTGCATGTTCGACTTTGAATCCCATATTCGCATGCTTGAACTTGTACTTTATTTGGGTCGAGATGGAGCAAAAAACCCTAGATTTTGTCTGTTGGGATCCAGGTTATGATTTTTTGGATTATTATGATTATTACATGACTCATTCACTAGATGGCTACGACCATACCTGAGTTTGTTTATCGATCCTGCCTGGATGGTTGCGTCCATACCTTGGATCTAGATTTTTGTGTACTCTGCTATGGATGGCTATGCCCATACCACATATATCATGTACTTGAGATATCAGTTGTACTTCTCCACGCAGGTCTTCTGACGGTAGTGTTTTTGGTTGGACATGTTCTTGTAAAGCATTTTACCCCTCTCTCTCTCGGGCCTCATGCTTTAGGAGGCATCTGTTACACAACAATTTGTCACCGTCCATGTTACCCCTCTCCCGCATCTTAGAGGACTCATTCCAGGGCCTATGAAAAGTGACATAACCTGCAAACACTTGCATTGTATTCCCCTGAGCATGAAATTTATTTACCCTGAAGACATGTCCTACAAAAAACCCATAAAAACAACCCTTTTTCCATTGGCGCGGTTTCACAGTGCAGCACTCGTGCCAATGGGGGAAATCCTCTAAAGAGCGCGCGCCAGTTGGCGCTCTGTCACAGAGTTGCACTCCCGCCAGCCATAATGGGTGATGTTTTTTAAAAAACCAACAGTAGAAGATTCATCCTAACCAACTTCTGGACTGAATCTATCTTGAGTTGGGTGGGTTGGCTTCGAATCTCCATAGAGGGGACATGGTTTGCCAGCTCTCATGGAAGATTCTTTAATGATAAAGCCAATCCCATGAATATTGTGGATGATCCCAACTCCCCCTCCTCCATCTATAAAAGCTTGTCCATTTTCCTTAGGCAAGCTAGTTGCAGAGATTGAGAATTGTCAAGTTGTTAAGACCTTCATGCTGCAAGAGCCTTCTTCATTCCCATAAGGCCAAATCTAAGTAAGGAGATTCTTGTCCAATAACCAAGGAGAGAGAGGCTTGTTCCCATTCCCAACAAGCTTTGCAAGAAATGTGCTGCTGATCACCCAGCCAAACGAGGATTTGATGTCAGAACTATGGTTGTATTCTTCTTTGTTTATCATTAATAGACGACTATTGTTATGGTTCCACTCTTATTGTTCTTTGTAATGATGATGAGTTATATCCTTTCTGATTGATATATAGTTGCATCTATTGGATTTTATGCTTGTGTTTGTGTCGTTCTTTGTATGTGCAGGTGTCCATTCACGGAGATCGTGGGGATCGTGATCTGCTGGAGCAAAGGAATGAGAGCGTCAACTCTTCTACAAGCACTAGCATTGGAATCTAGGTAGGCCCTCATCATTGGTCTTTAATTTGCAATTAGGAACTTGCGTGGTAGCATTGTATGATTGTTGCTAGACCCCAATCTAGGCTAGTAGGGATTGCCTCTGTCCGCAGAGGGGATTTACCTCCTCAACAGCTATAGATATGCAACCATAAGTCTAGGATATTTGTATAAAATATGGATGGGCCAAGTTTCTTGGTTGGTTTCAAGGAAACAATAGATCCATTTCAATAGAGTTCACATAGAAATTCAATGGGGATAAAGCACTTGTTTGATAGCTCACAATAATGGTGAATGAGGAAATT
Organism: Pinus taeda; assembly: GCA_000404065.3. Classification (NCBI taxonomy): domain Eukaryota; kingdom Viridiplantae; phylum Streptophyta; class Pinopsida; order Pinales; family Pinaceae; genus Pinus; species Pinus taeda. The sequence goes on from APFE031461112.1 coordinate 26,809, forward strand.
ACTGTTGTTGTTACTAAGCTATCACAAGATGGAGAGGCATGGTCCAAGAATTTTAAAATTGCTAGCAAATGTTGTTCTCATTTCTTATAAAAGCCATATCTACTACTATACTTGAGGAATGGTATCCATCATGAAACCCTTCTCCCCTTATGGAAATATGTGATGATTATGGTTCATACTTTTTTAAATTATGAAGGTAGGCATAGTATGGTGTAGCATTACCACATTTCGACCCTCATGCATTTAGTGGGGCATAAACCTAAATATGCCATGTTATTTGTTTAGGTGTTGAAAAGATATGGTCAAACTAGTAATATGGAAAAGGAAAAACCTTGAAGATGGGTTGTTCCATTAAGGGTTAGTCAATATGTTGATTGTTGCAGAATTTCATCGCTTAGATATACCTTAGAACATTTTGTCTAAGAGAATTTAGAGCAAACCCTGAGAAAGGGTTTTTCCACATAGGATATAGATAAATTTAAAAGCTCCTTCTTTAACAGAAAATCAATACTCAACTGGAAGCTCAGTGATGCCATATATATAAAAGGTAAAGAGCCTGCACATAGCTATAAGACCTTAAGTTTTGTTGAAGAGTTAACACCACTAGATGATGTAAATTCCAATATGCAAGAAGTTACCACAATGGGACTTGGAAATTTCATAGGTGATGAGGATATCAAGCTAGTGGCTCATTTATATACATAAGGCACTACATAGATGATTTTCAAAGAGTTACCTCCAAATTTCATGTTTGGAACCAACAATATCGAGCTCAGCAAGGCCAATAAAAGTAAAGATAAGGATCTTGGAATAAAATTATTTCAATTTTGTAGCCCAAGTTATCAATATATTCTTAAGAAAAATAAAAACTTCATTTCATAGAATAAGAAAATCAAGGCCAAGCTACATCAAAATAACCCTAAACTTGACAAATTAAGTGTCTTGATTGACACCATCGAGTGAGAAGAAGACCCTAAGTCTAGGGACAAACATTCTTAGAAGAATGTAAAAAAGAGGCTCAAAAGATCATTAATATTATCTTGGACAATATTCTTAAAAACACTTATGCCTTCCTATAGTTCATGTTAGATATACCTCAATGATAGACTAAATACAACCTCTTTGACCTGGGTATTATCAACAAAGAGAGTCACTAACAAGTCATAGAAAAATTGAAGCAAAGGTGGTTTTCCATGTACTTAACATAGGAAGAGAAATGAAAAAATCGGATTACTAAATGGAAGGATATTTATCAAAAGGAAAAAAGGCTTAGAAAGGAAACATGTGAACTATGTATGGAAGTCTCCACTTTTCGAGTACCCTTGTGAGTATACCCCATCTACCTACACAACTTATGGACTTACTTTCAACTTAGTCATATTGGGGATGACCATACCTATGAGATTAATAAAAGACAAACCTTTATCAAAATTTATCATAACTCAGAGAGAACTTACCAAAATTTAGTCTGCAAATTGTATATATTTAACATTTTCATACAAGACAACTCCCAATGGAATTCTAATCCATTTGTTGGGGATATATAATTAAGAGAATTTATGTATTATACCATTAATATGGTAATATAGAAGAAGGCCTATGATTTTTATGCCCATATAGAGATTGAGGCCAAGTTGATGTTCTGGAAGGAGTATCCAATTACTGGAGTTGTTGTTAATGATTTACTGAGACTGAGAGAGGATCCCAGTGACTCAAACATTATTTGACATAATCAATGATATATGTTCATGGAATATCATGATTTGGCCTAGGCCTATTCATTAGAATATCTTCTAGTGTCACATGACATTTGTGAGGGGCTTCCACCATTTCTACTGGATAGACATCCCATTGGGCATCCCTACCTTGGCCTTTCCCTTAATAAAGAAATGTTCTACAATTAATCCCTACTTAATAATTGTCAATAGTTGCACATGGAAGACATGAATTGGCAAACAACACAGGAGGAGCTCACAGTTGTGGATCACTAGGAGCTCCTAAAAGCAAATCCACTCACTTGGGCTTCACACTGAACTCAAATAATAAATAGATACATTTTGTTAGGGATAGTAAAACAAACCCCTAAATAATAAGAATTGAATATCCAAGAAAAGCACAATCATAACTACATAACAATAATCACATAATCTCCATTAATTCTAACACTCCCCCTTGATGGAGAAAGGGATTATTAAACACGCCTAATGTATCCCTAAACAAATCAAACTTCAGTCTTCCCAGAGGATCAGTGAATATATCAGCCATATTATCACAAGAATTATAATACTCTACAGAAATCTCTTTGGACTACACCTTTTCCCTGACAAAATCAAATTGAGTGTCTATTTGCTTGGTGTTTTTATGAAATACAGGATTGCAAGCCAATTTGATGGAACTTTGATTATCACAATTGATAATCGTAGCTTCTATCTGTTCTTCTCCTACATCTTGGAGAAGTCTACACAACCAAACTGCCTCACATGCTGCTCCACACATAGCTTGATATTCTTCTTTTTCTAAGGATAAGGAAACAATATGTTGCTTCTTGCTACACCAAGAGATGACCTCAGAACCAATGCTAAAGGCATAACCTATAATTGATCTTCTATCATCTAAATTTCCCACCCAATCAGAGTCTGTATAACCTGTCAAACTAACATCAAATGAGTCAGAATACAAAATACCAAAGTCTAATCTTCCTTTCAGATACCTTAATACTCATTTCACTACAAGCTAATTGTTTTCATGAGGTTGAGTCATGAACTAACTCAAAACAATAATTGCATAAGCTAAATCTGGTCATGTTGTAGTCAAATAAATAAGACTACCAACCAATTGTCTATATAGTGTTTCATCTGCATATCTCGAACCATCATTCACCTGAAGTTTGCTATTTTGTTGTAAAGGAACAAATGTAGCCTTACACTCATCCATTTTGAACCTAGACAATGTACTCTTTGCATACTTACCCTGGGACAAGAAAATTTGTCTTGAATCTCTCCAAACTTCTAGACCCAAACAGTAATGCATTTCTACAAGGTCCTTCATCTCAAATTTCTGTGATAATTACTGCTTGATTTCTTCAATGAGATTGTTTGCACTCCCTATCATGATCATATCATCTACATATAAGGAAATCAACACTATCTGTCCCTCATCATTAAACATAGTATACAAATTGGGATCATTTTTACTCCGTTTATAACCCTGCATGAGGAAAAATGAGTTAATTTTTTCGTACCAGGATCTAGGAGCCTGCTTTATACCATTTAAAGCTTTCTTTAATCTACATACTAAGTGACCTTCTCCCTGCTTAACAAACCCCTTAGGCTGCACTAAATATACTTCTTCTTTTAAGTCACCATTTAAGAATGAAGATTTAACATGTAATTGATGTATTTTCCAATGATGCTTAGTGGCTAAAGCAATAATCATTCTGATAGTATTTTTGTTTCCTCAAAATCAATACCTTCTTTCTAGGAATACCACTTTTCCAGCAACCTTGCTTTATGCTTATCAATAGAACCATCTGCTTTAAATTTCAACTTAAATAACCATCTGCAACCTATGGGTTTTTTATCAATAGGAAGTTTTACTAGATCCCAAGTATTATTCTTAATGATTGATTCATATTCCTCCTTCATTGCTTCCTTCCATTCATAAATTTTACTAGGTTCATAAAAATTAGAAGGTTCAACAATGTTTAACATACTAGTCATGAGCGCACAATCCCTATATCGAACTGGTAACTGCTTTGGTCTGCTCTATCTCCTGAGCAGTGGGGGTTCAATTATTATGCTGCTTTCTTCTCTTTGTGGACTGAATTCGATTCCTTCCACACTATATTGCTATTTTTGTTCCTGTTGCTATTCCTGCCTTTTTTCCTACTTCTATTCCTACTGCTGACTGATTCCTATTTCAATATCCTCTTCTAGAAGTAAGGGTGCATGCCATTCTTCATTGTTTTGAATAGGATTTCCATCATCGACCTGTTCATGAAATATCACATCTCTACTTGCAAACACATTGTGAGTAGAAGGGTCAAACAATTTATAAGCCTTATACTCACTGCAGTATCCAATGAGGGTACGTTTAATGGCCTTAGAATCTAACTTCTTCTTGTTCTCTTTGGGAATATGAGAAAAATATTTATAGCCAAAAGTTATAAGGTGACTTACTATAGGCTTGAAGCCAAACAAATCTTCAAAAGGAGTTTTACACTCAAGACTTTTAGTAGGACTCCTATTCTTTAAATATACTGTAGTATTAATAGCTTTTGCCCAAAAACCATTGGTTAGATTCTTACCTTTTAACATACTACGAGCACACTCCACCAGTGTTCTATTTTTTTCTCTCAGCTACTCCATTTTGTTGAGGAGTGTAAGGTGTTGTAAATTGCTATTGTATTCCATGCTCATTGCAGTATTTGATGAAAATCCCTTTCTTGAATTCTCCACCTTGATTTGATCGAAGAATTCTGATGAACTTCCCTGTCTGCTTCTCAATCATGTTTATAAATTACTTGAAATATTCAAAATCATGACTTTTCTATTTAAGAAAATATACCCATGTGAATCTTGTACAGTCATCAACAAAAATTAAAAAATAATAGGCCCCTCCTAACGATTTCGTCTACATCGGGCCACATAAGTCAGTGTGTACAAGTTCAAGTATGTCCCTTCTTTTTCTATCTTTAATGGCAGGAAACACATCTCTATGTTGCTTGCCGAATGCACATGCTTCACAATTAATATCCAATTTCTTTAAAACAGGAAGACCATCTACCATACCTTTATGCTGCAACAGAAGAAGGTCACTGAAATTGATATGCCCAAGTCGCTAATGCCACAAATTTTCAGCAGACTTATCTGATGACATCAAGGCTTGCTATGACATACTCTTCACATCCAGTTTGTAGAGTCCTCCTATATGAATACCTGTAGCAATAGGCTTCATATAATCCAACAAATATTTAATAATACAATACGATTTAAAGAATTCTACCTTGAGATCTTGATTTGTAATCTTTGACACAGAAATCAGGTTCTTTTTAATACTAGGAACATACCACACATCAGATATATTCCTAGTCTTTCCATCAAGTAGAGTAACAAGAACATCTCCATGTCCCTTGATCTCGTATCCTCTATTATCTCAAAGGTATAGTTTTACTCTGGTGTTGGATTCTCTAAAATTTTTGAACCATTGCTTTGTACCTGTCATGTGTGAGGAGGCTCCAGAATCTACGAACCGAATATCTGATTCATCCTCCTCAGTAGCTAGAGCAGTCTTAGCCTCAACCATAAAGATTCTGACATCCTAATTCTGACCTGTATCTGCATCATCCAAATGACCTGCATGTCTTCTCTGCTTGTATCTCTCCTCATCTTCCTTTTTCTTATGGAAAAATCTAACAATATGGCCTATATTACCACAATAAAAGAATTTAGGACTAGAGTCATGTTTATGCGAGGTCATACCTTGTGATGTCCTTTTTCTTGATGCGCTACCTCTCCTGTGATCGATCATTGCTTTCCCTTTCGGCTTGAACTTGGTCATCAATGCAAGATCTAGATTTTGGGGTTTGAGAGATAGCCTCCTTTCCTCTTCCTAAAGCAAAATCCCAATGAGCTCTTCAAAGCCTGGAGGATTTTCTCTTGCATTCAATTCGGTTATAAACATATGATAATCATCCGTCATGCCATTCATGGTGATTGTCACCAGATCATCATTTGCCATGATCTGACCAACATCAATTAGTTTATATTTAACCTCCTTTATCCAATATATGAATGAAGAAATAGACTCATTCTCCTCCATCTTGATTGAGAGAAGCTTCTTCCTGAGTATAGATTTTGACTAGTGTTCTTGATCTCATACATATCTTTGAGAATTGTCCAGATGTCATTTGTTGTCTTGTAATCTCGAATGTGAGGGATGATGCAATCTTTAACTGATAACTTGAGTAACACCTTTGCCTTCATCTCCCTTTTCTCCTAGTCTTGTATTGTTGTATTCGATCCACCAGATGTAGTAGTTGACTTGACTTCATCACCGGTGGCAATGCTATAAGCATTCTGTCCCTCAAGCAGAGTCTGGAGCTTAAATTTCCAATTTGTGTAATTGGACCCATCAAGCTTATTACTCTCATTGAGATAAGCTTCAACAATTTGATTATTCATCTTGAATGAATAAAAATCTTCAAAAATTTGAGCAAACCTCAAATGTTAAAAAAACATTCCCAGTTCACTGCAAATTTCCTTCTCAAAAAGATTGCCCTCCTCCAATTTCACTTAAAAAGAATTCTAGATCCTCTATTTCTTTTTAAGAAAGATCACTCCAAAAATACACACCCTTTTTTAATAAATAAGGGTTCCTTCAAAAAATAATGAAATTCCTTTCTGTTTTTAATTAAAGAATTAAAATATTTAGTTAAAAAATCTTCCCAAATTCAGGAATCAACGTGAAGCTTTAATGTAAAAAAGGGTGGGTAAAAAAAAATCTACGTGAAGCTTTAAAGTAAAGAGTGGCTGTAGGAAAAATGCATAAATACTTTATAGTAAAAAAAACTTCATGTGTGGCAATGTGCTGTGAAAAAACAACCACTATTAATCTCCTTCAAATGCAGCCACAAATTTAATCTCCTCTCCTCAAATTTAACACAACAAACAAACGCAATCTTTAACCACCACAACCACTTCTTTTACAAGCTTAGAACACAATTGTCACGATTGTTCACCTCCTTTTCGCGACTAGTCACAGGTGTACACCAGAAACCTGTGATGTTGTCAAGGGAAAGAATTCACAAAGTCTCTAAGAGGGTTGTCATGACTATTCTTCAACTCCCTGCGACGACATCGTAATTACTCTTCAACTTCCTGCGATGATTTCACATTCCTCAACTCAGCGTACAGGCCTCTCCTTCCTACAGCTCTAATACCATGTCAACAATTGCACATACAAGACATGAATTGACAAACAACACAGGAGGAGCTCATAGGTGCGGATCACGAGGAGATCCTAGAAGCAAATGCATCCACTTGGGCTTTACATTAAACTCCAATAATAAATAGATACATTTTGTTAGGGATAGTAAAAAAAATCCATAAATAATAGGAACTGAATATCCAAGAAAAGCACAATCATAACTACGTAACAGTAATCACCTAATCCCCATTAATTCTAACAATAATGACTCATAATGGGAATGACTCCACTTTCACTACCCATTTCTTTGGTGCCCTATGAGATTCTATAGAGCTGTCATTCAATGGGATGAGAAAGAGAGATCTTGAGAGACATAGACGAATAAATCATTGGGATATTATAATCCAGGAGAGTTTGGGCACCTCGCCTACAATTCAGGTGAATTACACATCGAAATTCCCGAAGAAGAATATGTTGCATGAGGACATGCAACCAAATCATCCAAGGGGAGAAGAAGAGTCACTAATTTGGCACTCCTTTTTTTCACTAAACCATCCCTCTTTCATTATTTATTCTTCTTTGTCCAACTCCTGATAATCATATACACCCTTTTTTTCTCATATAATTATAGATATATCTGCATGCTTGTTAAGTTCTTTATTTATTTGATTTGGTTAATATTAAAGGTTTCTAGAGAATTATTAATATGTATGTGTTATGTGACAATGTGAATATATACATATGATTATACTTAGCATTTGGTGTGCATGTAATAAATGGTGGACTGATAACAATGTTAAAATATTCTCTTGAGCTCTTAGGTTGGCTATCAATAACCATAGATATTTTTTCAAACTTCAAGGAAGAAATTCTAATCACACGCTTTGAGACCCAATCATTTCAAATTAAGAGTTGAAGACCCTTGCTAGAGGTTGAGGAATTTCAAAGGCCTTATTATTTCAATCGACAACAAGAGCTTTTGATAGGGATTGAAGACCTTTTTTGCTACTATTATTTTGTAATCAGATATAAAAATAATCTCACTTATTTTGTATCCATGAGGATCACTATCAAAGAGACAAATGGATAGGTCAAGGATGTGTGCTATCACTTGGTATCATAGGCTAGTGGGCCAAATTTCATGAACACATATCCATTTCAGTATCTGTTACACAAAATTTTGTCACTGTCCCTATACTCCTCGTTCCTTGATCCTAGAGGACCTCTGCAGTGAACACCACATGCTTTGCCTTCATGGAGAAACTCTCATTATGTCCCTCTTCATGAGAAAATCCATTCCCTTTTGCACCATTTCCCCTGAAACTTCTGTTTTTCCCAGTTTACCAGATTGGCATTAATGACCTTTCTCTCCCTCGTGCTGATGTGCAGAGATTAACACTATTGCTTGCACTGACCAGTGTGACTGAGTCGTGTTCCAGTCACGCCGGTCCTGTTATGGAATTTTTTTTAAATTAGATACGAAGCTTCGAGTTCTAGAAACTCTATAAGGGAAGTTCGGTAAATGGTTTGGCCAAATGGGTCAAGGATGATAGTTTGGGCTCCTTTCCCCTATAATGATGGAACTACCTCAAGGGATAAGTCCTTCTCCCATGAGAAGAGGATCCATCTCTCATCCATATTTCCTATATAAACCTCCTTTCTTCCCAAGCATAAGCTAGTCATAGTAAGAGTGTTGGCTGAGTGTGAGTATACTATTTTGATTAGACAAGCAAACTATTACTAGTGTTAGCCATCTAGTTGTGTGAGGGAGAAGTGTGTTTGGTTTGGAGTGAAGTCTAAAGGGAAAAGCCTTTAAACTATTTTTGTTTGAAGCCATCATGGAATGCTAACAGAAGTGTGTGGGAACCTAGTCTTGTTAGAGGAAGACTGCGACATCAAGACATATGGTTATAATCTCTCTTTGATATTAATATATGCAACTATCGATTGATTTCCTACATGTTTTGTAATATTACATATTCATGTCTTGATGCTTCTTGACTTGTTAAGTTGGTTGAATTGCAATTTTTCTAATATTATGTTTATGTGATGTTGTTGTTTACTTGTTTCATGAGCTTGAAGAAGGAAGCGAGAGATTGTTGGAGCGAGCGAGCAAGCGAGGACAACATCAAGGAGGATAAGCGACCAAGAGGTAGGCCCTCTTGATTGATTCTAACCTAAGGAAATCTTCCATATAATGTATCAGTTGTGGCTAGACCCATTATCAGGTTATAGGAATTTGTTCGTGTCCGCACTTATAATTTTACTTCACCACAAATTGGCGATTCCACTAGGGATCCCAATCCTTTTGTTTTCTTTTGGATTTCATGATTTCGTGAGAGCTTTTCTAGTATCACATTTTCCCTTTGGTCCTGTTTCTTCTCTCCTGCTTACTGGCTTAAGTCTAAAATTCATAGTAGCAGATCAAGTCCCTGTTTTTTTTTTCCTTTGTTACCTTCGCCAGTGTGCTTAATCCACTCACACTCATGCTGACCAGTGTGAATTTCTGAGGAACAGTCATGCTGACTAGCCTTTGGTGATTGTTGTCTGTTAGGTAGTCACACCAATGCCTGTAAGTGAAGATTAGGGCTTGATCCCAATCTTGGCCAGTGTATTCTGCTCTTATTTTTTGTCCCCGTAAGCTTTTTGGATTGTCTTCTCCCCAACTAGAAAGATGAATTTAGCTTGCTTTGTGTGCTTGCTTGGTTTATCCCACCTTCTGATGTGTTAAGTCTAGCCCTGTGTGAAGTTCCTTTTTATTTTTTCTTTGAATTCCTCGATCAGTGCTAGTTGTAATATTGGCCAGTCGTTGTTATAGACATATTTGGGCACCACAACCCCGATCATATATGTCAATAAACCAAGGGCTCTTTAACCCATAAAAATGTTGTTTCATACCCTAAAACATCATTTTCAACTGATTACATCATTTCCTACTAGCAAAAAACTGGACCATACTGACTGCTCCTTGGTCAAGGTGCAATGCATACTCACTCCTACACTAGCCAGCTGTGATGCATATTGAAAGAGCCTTCTCTGGGGTGCGATGAGTGAGAATGGACAAATTTCTAAGGCAGTTTGCTAAGTGGATGCTCATGGAATCTTCTAGAAACTTCCTCTATGACACTTGCCTCTTTGAATTCGCCCAGGGATGAGTAAGAGATCCAAGAAATCTTCAAGTGGAACTAAGAACTACAAGTGGAATGACACTAATCAAAAACCCAGAGCTGACTCACACCTGTGCAAATATCTATAAATGGATCCCTCATCTGAGAGATCTAGAGGCTGGAATTTTGTAATTTGTAAAGAAGTGCTGCTAGTTTGTCTTTGAGAAGAAGCATTGTATTGTTGGGCGATCTTGCCTTTGATGAGGTGAAGAGGGATTTGATGCTAGGAGGATGATGCTGGATCAGACAGTTGGGTTTTAATCCTCTCTTCTACTATTAATAAAGTTCTTTGAGTTTTCCTCCATATAATCGTGTATTTGTGAATCTTGTTATTTGTGAATGAAATTGTATGGTCAATGTATTTCTGATTCTACATTGTTTATGGTATTATAGATCGAGATATTTTGATGGTGTTTTGTTACTTTGTCTCTACAGGTATTTTCTAAAGTGGGACAAGTAGGAGAGGAGTCACAAGTTCCATCAAGGGAGAGAGAAATCAAGCAAGGAGTCAAGCAGAAGATCCAGGTTGGCACTCTTTGCTTCTCTCTTATCTATCATACATAAAGGAAATCTCAAAGTGCTTTGATTGTTTGTTTCTAAGATAGCTACCCGTCTTAGTGGGAGTAGCAGATTGAAAAAACACTAGTTTTCCCTAAAAGAAAATGGTGAATCCGCTGGGGATCGAATAGTTTGTTCGTTTGTTATTGTTTTTTGATTTATAAACTATAGACAGAGCCTTAAGTTAGCCAGATAGCCTTCGAACTGCTTTTGCTGTGCAACTGCAAAGTAGATGAATGTTGCTTCAGTCAATCTCGAGGTTGGTTTATGAATTGAAAATCTAACTTACAAGCATCCGAAATGCCCTTGTGGTAGCTCAATAACCTCCTAAGATCATACCCCTGTACTTTGTTTTTACTGTCCATCATAGCTTAGCTTAAATCACTGAACTTAGCTGCAAATTTTGAGCAAAAACCTAACACAGTTTCGCTCCCTGGCCCATCGCACAGTCTGTAACTGGCAGCCTGTATGCATCACACCTCCCGTGTGTTGTAGGTGAGATGCATCCCTATTTCCCTAAAGGACAGGTGCGATGACTGAGTGATATTGTTTCTCTCTTTGAAATTTGGTTTTTTCCTCCTTGTTTTCAACTCTATTCAGTTGTTTTGCTGCTTATGATCAATATCTCATTGCTGAAGCCTCTTTCTTTTAAATTGTTCAACCTCCATTGATAGGGATTTGTAAATGTTTTATGTATTTGTCTATCATTTACAGTCCTTCTTTGTCAAAAGTAGCTTAATCAAACTGTAATTTTTTTATGCCAAGAAGTGTCGTAACTATCATTTTGAGTCAAAAAGAAGAGTGTTGTAAAGTCTTCCTCTGCTAGATAATCGATTGTACTTTTGCCATTGTATTTGATTTGAATTTTTAATATTTAAAGTGTCGAAATCATTTTTCTATTCGAAATAAAAAAGTGTCGTTTTAGTCTTCCTTTCATTTTGAAAAAGAAATTGTCGAAGTGTCACTTTGAAGAAAATAGTTCAGATCTGTACTTATTTTTCCTTTTTTGGCATTCTCACATTAAGGAAACGAAAAACAAATACATGCATTTGCATTTGTATTTAGATTGTATGCGGAAAATGATTTAGGAAAAGTGCATTTGGTGTGTGCTCTTTGCTCTTTATTGAAAGAATCGTTATCTTCTTTCCTTAGTAGCTAGGATTTTCATTGCTAAAAAATAAACGACTGTTTATCATTTTAGATTGCATATTTAGGAATTTTACATCTACATCACGTGGTGAACCTTGAAAGGAAAACTTCTAATCAAGATCAACTCTAAAATAAATCTCAATGAACTTAACAACGCTTTGGAACCTAAAGCAACACATCTAGAGGTCTAGGATAGAGACGTGTTCCTGTGTTGTAAAACTTGGTAACTATCGTTTTCATCGAAGGTTGGGTGATTCCTCCTCTTTGATACGACAAGTGCTAGTATGGACTTGTTCTCCTCATACCGTCGAGTATATATTGGGAGACCACAATAGGATAATATCCTTTATCCATAGGAAGCCGTGTCTACCGCCCTATCGATCACAATGCATTGAACACAACATTCGGGAAGATTGACTGTGGTATATAAGTCCTTGGTAATTTCTCTTTAATTTACCACCAAGGTGTATTTTGCAGTTTTGCGATTGGTTTGGTAATCCCTCTGTCTAGATTTCCAAAGTAGTCACTTTTGTTCCTTTTCGACTCCTTAAAATAAAAGGTCCATCTGAGCACTTGTCACTTCAGGCTCATTAAAAATAGAAGGCGACTAGAGTCATCTTTAGCTTTTTATCGACTCTTAAAAATTGAAAAAGCGAAGTTGTGTCAAAGCGTCATTAAAATTTATTTAATTCGGAATAAAATTTTCCCCTTTTTAATTTTGAGTTGATCAAGTAATCCACAATCGTGGAAGAAAGTCAATCAAAACCCTGTCGTTCGCGGAGGCTAGCGAGTCAACCGTCTTTAACTCTGGAAACGAAACCATTTCAGGAAAAATAGTCTCATTTAACTGAGTCTACCTCTCTTGGTTTATTTGAAACTTGTGTTTCAAAATCATCAGAGGCCGCAGTTACTCTGATCATTTTTGGTACATCTGCCTTTACAAGAGAAGTTCTGCAGTTACAAGAGGACATTAGAACTGATCCTAGTGTAACGGTAAACGCTTCTACATGTGAAACAACTCCATCTAGGGCTGACCCAGAAACTGAAGTTCACTTAGCTGAACATCTAGAAGTTGAATTCTAGATTTCAGAAGGTATCACCCCTCCAGTATGTGTCACTTCGAAGCTATAATTTCTTCGGCTCCAAAAATATTTTACCGACCTGATGGTCTACCTCTTCCACCTAGACTGATTGATATAGAAGAGGTTGTGGAGGATCTTCCATCCAGTACCCCGTTGCATTTTGGAACTGGGATCCACTTATACCCTTTTACTCTTGAATTTAGTTCTTTTAATCATCCTTCATTGGAAGTTCCTGTCGAATCACTAGGAAATATTTTGGATAGACCAGATATGTCTAAGCAACCATCAACATCTAGGATTGTGTCATCCAATATAGCCATAGTAGAACTTCCTGCTGCCACTCCGATGATGTTTGCTAGTATACCATCTGTCCCAACTAGTTATCAATCACTAGATGGAGTCCACCCAGGGACTGTTTTGACGACATGGTCTATTCCTATTTGTTCCTCCTGGATCCTATATGGAATTTCTTATGTTGAAGCTCACCAAATTGATCCTGCATACTAGTTTCAATTTGGGCAGCCCGGTCTTCAAAGACCCATCTATCCTTTGAGCACTAGATTGCCACCATATGGGGGGCAGTATGCTTTTTCATTGTTCCCTCCTGGAGAACAACCATATGAGAGCTCACAACAAAATATAGGTCAAATTGGAATTACATCCAGTGGTTGGGTACCAATACTGCCTCAACAACCAAGGGTTGTATATTCAATGCAACCAGCCCAACCTATGTGAAATATTACCACTACACCTGCTATTGTGACTGTGTTGCAAGTACAAGCACAACCTGTCATATGTCAACCTCAAGTCTCCTAGGTTGCAGTACAACAACCTCTTGTCCCTACAGCTCAATCACAACCTCAGATTAGTGCTTCCTTAACTAGAATGACTCAGGATAAAATAGGTATTATCAGTCTACATCTTGGTCAATCATCCAGTATTAGGAAATAGCAAATGGTTCAACAACCATGGCTAGTGCAATATCAAAAACCGTAATTCCAACAAGCTTACCAAGGACCTGAGCAACAAGGCTTTGTAGGTAATGGGCAACTGCATTTTCAAAGCGGTTATCAACAACCATACTATAATGGTTATGCCCGTCAACCTTATCAAAATTATCAACATCAGATACATTATGCTGGTATGCAAAGACCTATTGTTCAAGCGATCCCATCTTATCCTGGGTATGCTTCGCCAAACAGACTGAATCAACAGTTGCCTTTTGTAGAAACTCTATAATTACCAAATCTGAACTAGCTGACAAATGATCCAATTTCTTAGGGCCCTTAGTGGCCAGTGATTCCTCATAAAATTCCCGGTGATATTCCTAAATTCAATGGAAATCCAGATGAAGATCCATCGAATCACGTAATGACTTTTCATTTGTGGTGTTCATCTAACACCCTTAATGATGATTTGATTAGGCTTCACCTTTTTCAACGAACGCTAATTGATCCGACAATGAAATGGTACATTGAATTTCCTAGAGCCTCATTTGATAACTTCAGTACCCTTTCCACTACCTTTTAACCCACTTTCAGTAACCCATAAGGTACAAAATGGGAACATAACTCCTTACCAACTTTAAACAGACAACAACCACTCACATATCTAATCATATTCATGAGTAGTAACGTCGTCGTCGAATGATAAAAACATATGTTCCTGATCAACTTCTAGCTGAGTGGTTTATTAAGTCATTATTACCTTATATTACTGAAGATGTGGCGAAAGGAGGAGTTGTCATTGAAGAGAAAGTAATTGCTCATGCACAATATTTAGACTTGATCTATACACAGTCTGGCATGCTCTATGAAAAAATTCCTGACGCTCTGAGACCAGAATTTTCCATTCCTCCCCCTCCTAAATCAAATAGGGACTCTCATGTCGGTGACAACATGATTGGTACCTCAAGGACGTAGATTGCAAAGGCTCCATTCTCTAGTAAAAAAGAAAATGACAAACTTCCTGCCTCGGAGGTTAATGCCGAGTCATCGGACAAGGGCAAAGAACCAAATCAACCAGGGAGTAAGAAGAAAGGGAAAAACAAAAAGAAGAAATAGGAAGATTCGACTCCTGAGAAATCTTCTGGAAACCCTGCTGGGCAAAAGAAACCTTATCAACCATGTTTCATATGTAATGGGGACTATTACACAAAAAATTGTCCATATAGAGTTGAGGTCAAGAAATTTTTAAAAACTTCAAGTACCTTAGCGGTATTGACTGATCCGTTTCCAAACCCAAAAACTAATCTAGTTGCTATCGATCATGCTTCCCCATCCCAAGTGCTTATGTTATCCATCTCGAAATAGCAAAATGATGCTTTGATATCGACAAGGAATAAAGATTATGGGAATCCACATATGTCGAACAACAAGGCTACAAATCAACCGAGTAGTTCGACAACAACTTCGTTAGAAGTTGTGCCACCCATCATTCCTGAATTAACTATAAAGCCGCCAAAGGGAGTAGTACATAAATTAGCATTTAATCCTTGAGCCCGACCAGCACAAAATTATAATATAGTGGAGGATATGGCTCGATTTCCATCTGCTACATCAACACTTGAAGTACTACAAAATTGCCCCCCCCCCCCCAAAGTAGGCTTTGTTATCAGCAATAGGTGGGATTGACCCAGTGGATTCCAATCTTGTGGCCTTTAACCATAAAGGATATGAACTTCGGTTACCGGCCCAAATCGCTTTCCTTATACAGGTAAAAACTCTCAACAAAACTGTTTATCGAACAATCATTGATGAGGGGGCA
The DNA here is from genome assembly GCA_000404065.3 of Pinus taeda. NCBI lineage: Eukaryota > Viridiplantae > Streptophyta > Pinopsida > Pinales > Pinaceae > Pinus > Pinus taeda. The sequence goes on from APFE031461112.1 coordinate 42,458, forward strand.
TCTACCTGTATTATGTCAATGAGTTGTTGGAAAACTTTAGGCTCACCACCCTTGTCATGATCATCAACGATGTTAAAGGCATTCGATGGAAGAACATACACGCCATATGGGATATTTAGTAACTTGCAAGTTGAATTGGCGGGGGGGGGGGAACAGTAGAAATTGAAATCGAGATCATTTATGGAAACCTCGACTACAATATCTTACTAGGAAGGCCCTGGATTTATGCTATGTTGCTGTTGTGTCAACATATTTTAGAAAGATTGCATTTCCCCTCTAAGGAGGAATTACAATCGTTGACCAACTAACCTTTTTCCCCAACAGTTCAAAAGCTACAGGAAGCATTCCAATGATCCATGGAAGCTCTCAATCACTTTAAAATGTAGGAGTAGGTCTCCTAAAAGAGCCCACCTTAATGGGTACTTTTGCCCTCCCGCCACCGAGTAATCTAGCAGAAGTGGCCACAGTTGAAACCTGTCATATGATATCTTCTACATCATCAAATATTAAGAAGAATTCTGAACATTTTGTTAGTATGGATCATCACCAGGTGTTGCCCCCAAACCCCATCCAAATTTTGTAGTAATCAATTTTCTGGGCTTGGGTGGCAAACCCAAATGAACACTCATCGAGTCTTTGGATAGATAGGTCTCTAGAGTATGGCACCTCTTCCGATCCTTGGTCTCGTATACATTCTACAGATGAAGGAATATGTTATGAAACCAACTCAAGAAAGGATAGAAAAGATAGATCAACGCCTTAGAATTCAGCCTCTTCGAGGGGGCAACCTCCTTTACATTACATAAATGAAAAATTCTTGG